>CACVCL010028587.1:0-57500 GCA_902729485.2 Mus minutoides
CTAGTTGGCCATCAGTGGGAAGAGAGGCCCCTTGGTCATGCAGACTTTATATGCCCCAATACAGGGGAACGACAGGGCCAAGAAGTGGGAGCGGATGGGTAGGGGAGCAGGGCCGGGAGGGGGGAGGGTATAGGGAACTTTCTGGATAACACTTGAAATGTAAATGAAGAAAATATCTAATAAAAGTTGAAAAAAAAAAACCAGAGAGGATTCATTAAAATAGGAAAATACCAGCCCGCGGTGGTAGTGGTAGTACTGTATGAAGCCACTTAGGTTGTAGGTCTGTCTGCCTGGCTGACTGGAGGCCTTTGCTAGGATGTCTGTCTTTTGGAGGGCTCCAGACACAGCTAGTAGTTCCTGAGGAGAAAGAAGCTAGGAGCTGACCTGACAGAGACGCTAAGGGGAGCCAAGTGGGCTTCGTGGGAGTTGAGGGAAAATGGATCTGGAAACCAGTGTTGGCAGGAAGTTCCAAGAAGACCTGAACAGCTCAGCTCATGATTTGCCAAAGGATGGATGTGTCTCTCCCCTTCCATGGGGTAAGTGACACAGCTGGGACCATGCCTTCTGGTGGCCTCTTTCCCAGGTTTACCTGCCACTTCAAATAGCCTGATGTTTTTTCCAGAGTTGTTAGGGTCAGATCCTAACAAGATGGGCTTGACTAATCCATCCTCCATAAGCCATTTAGGGAGACAAACCCTAGTGAAAAGTGTGAAGAAGAAAATTCATTCAACATGGCCCCATTGGGAAGAGGAACAGAGGCCCAGTGACACCTTTAGTGGCTATCCCTGGTTGTCAACTTGACTATATTTGGAATGAGCTACAATTCAGAATTGGAAGGCTCACCAGTGACCCTAACCTGGAGGCTTGGAGATAGAAGTTTCTGATCTGGATCTTGGTATGGAGATCTTGATAGCACATTGGCTATGGATTCCAGAAGATTAAGACAGAGAGATCTCCGAGCTCAAGATCATCTGGGATTAAAGGTTTGATGGCACACACCTTTAACCTGTTAAGGGTGTGATGGCACATATCTTTAATCTGGGTTACACCTTCTGCTGGAGATCATATAAGGACACTGGAAGAAGGGAGACTAGCTCTCGCTCCTTCGCCTGCTTGCCGTGTGGGACTGAGTAACTGCTAGATCCTTGGACTTCCATTCACAGCTACTACTGAACCATTGTTGGGAATTGGACTGCAGACTGTAAGTCATCAATAAATTCCTTTACTCTGTAAGTTCTGTGACTCTAGAGAACCCTAACTAATACAACACCCTATGGTGGTGTGAACAGGTTTGGCCCCCCATCGACTCAATAGTATGAATGCTTGGCCCATAGGGAGTTGCATTGTTAGGAGGTGTGGCCTTGTTGGAGTGGGCGTGGCCTTGTTGGAGGAGGTGTGTTACTGTTGGGGCAGGACTTGCAGGTCTATGCTCAAGCAAGGCTCAGTGAGAAACAATCTCCTGCTGCTGCCTTCACAAGATCTAGAATGAATCTCAGTCTCCAGTAACGTGCCTGCCTGGACCCTTCCATGCTTCTAACCATGATGATAATGGACTAAACCTCTGAACCTGTAAGCCAGCCCCAATTAAATATTGTCCTTTATTTTTTTTATTAGATATTTTCTTTATTTACATTTCAAATCCTATCCCGAAAATCCCCTATACCCTCCCCCCTCTCTGATCCCCCACCCGCCCACTCCCACTTCCTGGCCCTGGCATTCCTCTTTATATGGGGCATATAAAGTTTGTAAGACAAAGAGATGGCCACTCTTCCCAGTGATGGCCGACTAGGCCATCTTCTGCTGCATATGCATCTAGAGACATGAGCTCTGTGGGTACTGTTTAGTTCATATTGTTGTTCTACCTAAAGGGTTGTAGACCCCTTCAACTCCTTGGGTAATTTCTCTAGCTCCTCCATTGGGGGCTCTGTGTTCCATCCTATAGATGAATGTGAGCATCCCCATCTGTGTTTGCCAGGCACTATCATAGCCTCACTCGAGATAGTTATATTAGGGTCCTTTCATCAAAATCTTGCTGGCATATGCAATAGTGTCTGGATTTGGTGGCTGATTATGGGATGGATCCCCGGGTGGGGTAATCTCTGGATGGTCCATCCTTTCGTCTTAACTCCAATCTTTATCTCTGTAACTCCTTTCATGGGTGTTTTGTTCTCTATTCTAAGAAGGAATGAAGTATGCATATTTTGGTTTCGTTCTTCTTGATTTTTCTTGTGATTTGCAAGTTGTATCTTGAGTATTCTAAGTTTCTGGGCTAATATCCTCTTATCAGTGAGTGCATATCAAGTGACTTCTTTTGTGATTTGGTATATTGTCCTTTATAAGAGTTGCTTTGGTCATGGTGTCTCTTCATAGCAATGGAAACCCTAAGACACACCCCAAAGTTGATCTTTAAGGTTCTGACATGAAGTTTAGATTTTAATATAGGACAAGAGGCCTGCACAGCCCAGCCGCCTGGTCATGGTGTATTGCACCTTGCTGATTACTCTCTTAGGTCCCGCCCACAACTCGCCTGTCATTGTCTCAGGCCCCGCCCATCCCTGACCCATCACTGTCTCAGGTCCAGCCCATGGCTGACCAGTCATAGTGTGGGCTCCAGTCTCTCCTGCAAGGTGGTCTGACAAGCTGCCAGACTGTATGGGATCTCTTTCCAGCACACAAGTTCCCTCTCTAGTGGCACCAGGCTTCAGCCATTCCCTTCAGCATGGAATTCCCAACTCTGGCAGCCTGAGTGGGTGGCACTTGGGTCTCTTTAGAGCATCCCTGCTGCAGGAGAGTAGCAGGTTCTGGTCCCAGCTCGTTGAAAAGACACAGCCAGCAGGGCAGCGTTTTCCGGAAGCAGCTCAGCTATGGAGTTGAAGTGTAGGTAACTGGGTCATAGAGCCTCAGCCAATCAGTCCTAAGGATCAAGACAGGAAGCTTCGGAGGAGCCTTCTGGAATCCTGCCTGGTCACAAGGTCACAACCTGTGGAGAAGGGGCTGGCCTGGATCCATGGGCAGATTCTGGGAGTCCTGCCCACTAGGCCTCAGTGCCTCCAACCCCAAAAACTCACCACATCCCAGGATGCCTTCAGATCATGGCTCCATCATCAAATGAACCCATCGATGAGGGCAAACCATCAAAAGCCCCACCTCCAAACACTGCTCACACTAGGGCCCAAGGCTTCGATACCAGCAGGGGACAGGGAAACTTCCTGCTCAAAGCACAGTGAGACCCAGGTGCATCTTCCCAGGACGTGTTCAGTGCCAAATCATTGCAATGCTATGCAAGTTTCCATCTTGGCAAATAAATAAATAAATAAATAAATGGGAAAATCCATTTTTACTGAAAGTTTTCCTATCTGAACATTCCAAAAGTCGGTATTGCTGTCAACTCCAGTAAACTTCTCACGAGATGCAGCCACACGCATCTGTCACAGGAAAGGCATCCTCACAGACACCTTGACCACCTTTTCATCACGGTCTGCAGTCATCTGTCAAAATTCACCGCGCCTTATAAATATGGATAACGCCACTTCTCATATTTTGTGCTAGGAGAGGGTATCAATGCTACAATTAATTAGTCTAATTTGCATCCAAGACTATACATAATTAATTTCTTCGTTAAAAGCTTTCAACATTTCTTTGCAGAAAGTGCAAAAGATCATTGATGAGGTTTGAAGAAGCAATTAGTGATGAAATATGTCAATGCCGGGCTCGGAGACAAGAGCGGGACAGCTCTGTGCCACTCAAAGCCAGGGAGATCCTGCCACTCCAGGATGTTTGTGTCTTATCATATGTGTTCTGCGGCTTGTCATTTTCAGGAACTAGACTCTCCTTTAGTTTTCCTCCCCGAGATGTTTGTCCCCATTATGTGGAAACTACAATATGGCTAATCAGAACCCCCTGACAGATGTATCCTTTCCTGCCCATCCCCACAGTGTTCCAATGGGCAGAGTGCTGAAAAACATAGTCTGTTTTCCTGTTGTCATGGTGATAGTATTGATCACAAATAACAATCATGGCCATTTGCTGGGCACTGGCCAATTCTTAGACCCTGTCGAAAACCTTTGTGAGTATCATTTCTCGGGATGCTTACAAAACGATATTCTGAAGACACCATTATTACAGATTCCAGTTAAGTTGGTTAGATCAGAAACGGTGAGAAGCCTGTGAGCAAAGCCACAGTCAACCATCTGGGTTGGGGAGCTGGCCAGGAAGAAGGAGATGGTCTACCCCCTCTATAGTTTCCTCACTTTGGGGACATGTCTCCCATATTCATGAATGATCCTATTTTATGGTTATGTACACTTTGTCATTCATAGCAAATGTCAGAGTGGAAGTTATTATTTGTTTGTTTGTGTGTGCACACACACGCATGTATGTGTGTGTGCATGTGTGTGTACATGTATGTGAGTGTGTGCAAGCATGTGTGTATGTGAGTGTGTGTTTATATATGTATGTGAGTGTGTACATCTGTGTACAAGCATGTGTGTATGTGAGTGTGTGTGTGTGTGTGTGTGTGTGTGTAAGACAGTGGTTCACTATGTAACCTACACTGACCTTGAACTCCTACTCCTCCTGCTGCCTCACCCCCCACCCCCTCCCCGAATGCTGGAATTACAGGTACTAGCCATACTGAAGCAGGGGTGTAGCATCTATGTGTCCCGCTGCTGTTGCTATTGCTGCTGCTGCTGCACTCATCGCCACCTTGGGGAGGGCATCTTGGACTGTCACATGCTCAGCACCATCTCCATCAAAAGAGGCCACTATAACCTGCTGTTCCCATGACATGTGGTGTATGTGCACATGCTGTGTGGCTGTATTTGCAGAAGGTGAGCACTAGTCTCTTCCCAAACTTTGGATGCAGCTCACAGGTCACAAGGGCTCTGCCTTTAGTGCGGAGGAAAGCCATCATCTCAGGGTAAGCACATTAGTAAAGTGACTTAGACCCCATTTCCTCCCCTTACCCGCAGCTTGCCTTTCTGCTATCTCATACAGACTAGGGTGTCACAGCAGGAACCCTCGCATCAGACATTACCACCCCCCTCCAGATGACAAGAGACATTTCTGTTTTCCATAGATTATCCAGCCTTGGGTATTCTGTCACAGAGGCAAAAAGAAAAAAAGTTATGCCTTTATATACATGCATGATGGGCTGAGGCTGGATGGGCAAACCTTGGGCAGCAATGGACTTAAGAGATTCCCAAGTCTGTCTTCTGAGGAAGCTGTTGCTCCCTTTGCTACAGCCAGGCTTTATCCTGGTATGTGGTGCCCACTGTGTGCAACCACCTGCCAACCCACTGTGTGCAACCACCTGCTAAGTTCACATGCTCTTGCCCTGGACACAAGGACTCTGCTCTGGGATTTGGGAACCTTGACAAGTATTTAAATTGAAAAAGACTCTCCTTCATGGAGAAGGGGGTGCAGGTGAGCGCCCTGAGGGAGTCAGGGGAGCTGACCCCATCACTTTTCTGCTGTGAGGTGACTTGGGTACTGGATACTGCCCTCTCTCTCCTTCCTTCTCTCCCCATCTCCCCATAGTCAGGAGAGCTGGCTCCAAGGGCAGGAGAGGACAGGAGAGCAGGAGAGGGCCCATGACAGCATTGGCCTAACCAGAGCAGTGTTGGAGAGCTGGCCCTGGTGGTGCAAATCAGGGAGAACCAGCAAACTGACCAGCTCAGATCCAGTTCCAGGACTCGGAACTGTCCCACCCTCAAATCTACATCATCTGAAAATAATTGGGAACTCATGAAAAGCTAGTCCTGCAGATGCAAAGCTGCAGGCTCTCCATGACACAGGGCAGCAACAGGATAATGGGGAGGAGTGCCGGTGCGGAACAGAAGCCAGAGATCTGTAACCAGAGCAATGACTCACTGTGATGACCATTTGCATGAAGATGTGTAGACAGAGGGATGGTTACTCTGTGGGACATACTACAGCTTCCACGACAAGGTGGAAAGCTCTATGCCTTTTTTCTTTCTCTTTGTGTGTGTGTGTGTTTTATTTGTGGGGGGGGGGTTGGAAGGGCGAGGGGCAAATATGAGGGAATGGGGAGATGAGTGGGACCCCTATTTGCATTTTTGGGGGTGCATTTTTGTAGTGTAGACTGTTAAGAGGAGGCACCTGACTTCTGGCAGACCTCACCTGGCACAGTCTGGTCCTTAGGGCTAACAGAGTGTGCCCTGTGCCTATTGAGCATGCCATAAAGATATGATGCGTAAATGAAAGGATGGATGGGCGAGTGACTGAGTGGATAGATGATAAATGGATGCAGGCATGAACAGTGGATGGATGAGTGGATAGATGATAAATGCATGCAATGAATGGTGGGTGGGTGGCTGAATGGANCACAGTCTGGTCCTTAGGGCTAACAGAGTGTGCCCTGTGCCTATTGAGCATGCCATAAAGATATGATGCGTAAATGAAAGGATGGATGGGCGAGTGACTGAGTGGATAGATGATAAATGGATGCAGGCATGAACAGTGGATGGATGAGTGGATAGATGATAAATGCATGCAATGAATGGTGGGTGGGTGGCTGAATGGATGCATTTCTTCAAAGCAAGGTCAGATATGACTGTGGAGCAAGTGGGCTGTGCCTCCAAACAGAAGACCTGGTAGGGTTGAAGCAGGTTCAAAAATCCCAGATATTCTCATAATTGAGAACAGCAGGTGTTGGAACCAGCCAGGGCCAGGGTCTACTTCTCTGGAAACACTCCATCGAGAGGATCATGACAATCAATCATGAAGCATAAAAACCGAGAGTTCTCCAAGCTAATGAGGTAGCTAGATAGGCCCCAAGGGTATAGCCCATTGGCTTCCCTTCCTGGGCATCCCTTCCTGTCAAAGGTATTTAATCTCTGGTTTACCCTGAGTAAGATGTTTGCATCCTCATTGGCCATGAATAAAATGGTTTGGACAAGCAAGTCCTGTCTCCTTTATCAACAATAAGGCCTTCTAGAGGAGGCCTTAGTCATAAAGAACTTCACCTAAACCTCCCAGAAAAGGCCTGTCTTCCAGTCTGTCTGTACTTTCCGCACTCACTAAGATCCAAACCAGATTCCACCTGGGCTCAGGCATCCCCTTCCTGCCTGGCACATAGTGGAAGGGCAGACTCACCAACCACCATTTTTAACTCCTTGTGGTGCCCTGTGGCGTCTGGGTACACGGGAGATTGAGACCCACAGCATCTGTCCCAGTCTCTGCCGTTTCTTACCTGGGGAAACACGGGCTGGAACCCCTCTCTTGGACCGCCCTTCCTGAGGGGCATGCTGGTGCCGCTCCAGCATCCCCGCAGCAAGGCAGACCCGCGACCAGACACACGATGGTGAGAACAAATGAAACAGAGGCAGCTGCCCAGGGCGAGCCCTTCTGCCTCAGAAGGTTGGGTTGGATGTGTTGAAATCAAGGACAAACAAGAATATGGAGAAGGCAGGTATGAGGTTCCAGTCTGATCCACCTTCCCAAAGGCCACAGTGGTCTGATAGAGGGGCTCTGAGAGTCTGCATTCCTCCAGGCTCAGGAGACAGACAGCTGTGCCAAGCTCTGCCTCCCTCGGTGTGGGGGTCCAGTGTGGAGAGGCAGGGTTCAGGCCAGGGTTAGGAGCTCGTCCTGAACACGGAAGCAAGAGTTTGCTGTCTTCATTTAAGAGGAAGCGGCGGCTCTCAACTTTCCCGCTACTACAACCCTTTAATACCGCTCCTCATGTTGTGGTAACCCCCAACCATAAAATTAATTTTGTTGTTACTTCGCAACTGTGAAATTTGTTACTGCTATGGACTGTAATGTAAATGTCTGTTTTCCAAGGGCCTTAGGTAAGCCCTGAGAAAGGGTTTCGCCCCACAGGTTGAGAACCGTTCGTCTAGGGTTTGGTGCAGGCAACACATCGATAGGAGTGAGTGAAGGCTCTAGAGCTGAGCGGAGTAGGTAGCGTCCTGGGCTTGCCTGACTCCAATCTGCATTCAGACAGCTCCATTTCCTGTCTCACACGTTGAGCCCAGTACTAGGGGACCAGGGACCTATTGGGACTGTGTCTTCCCTGAGGAAGCTAAGCCACCTAAAAAAATTAGCTGGGTACGGTGGTGAGCACCTTTAATCCCAGCACTGGGGAGGCAGAGGCAGGTGGATCTCTGTAAGTTTGAGGCCAGCCTGCTCTACAAAATGAGTTCCAGGACAGCCAGGGCTACATAGAGAAACTCTGTCTCAAACAAACAAATAAACAAACAAACAGGAATGTTTATCTATACAGATGGCATTTTATGTACAAAGTTTTGCCAGGTCAAAGGATTCAAGGTGTGGGTGGCAGCCCCCAACATGACGGTGGGTGGGACACGCAGCTTATGTTCCTCCAGTGAAGTCTGAGGCAGACAGAAAACTCCAAACCGCAACTGTGCCCCACCCTGCCATCCCCAAATAAAACAATACCCACAAACCAAGGAGAACAGAGGAGCCAAGAACTCAAGCTCTGCTTGGCAAGGCTGGTCTAACCACTATTCTCTGGGGCAGCATGCCTCATAGGAAGGGAAGTAAAAACCCTTGAGCTCAGAGGTTCCTGCAACCCGGACCCATGGAAACGGCAGGACATTTGTCCAAGGCTCAGACTACTTAAGCATTGCCTCTGATTCACTTATCCCCAAGTACCCCAGAGTATGAGAGTTCAGGATCTTGGGGCTACTGAGTAGATCAGAGGCGAGGGGTGATTCTCATCGATGCACCGAAAACCATGAGCCTACGACTCCCAGAAAAGTTGCTCAAGCAACAGAATGGAGAAAGGCAAGGCTGGAGCCAGCAGTTCACAGCTACAGTACCAGGACACCACGAGTCCTATTTCTCTATGTCTTCTCTTCATTCAGGAGTAAGCTTCACTTCCAGGTAACCAGATGACAGGTAGAAAATGACATCAGTTCCTTATTCCTCAGGAGGGATACAGCAGCAGGTTCCAGAGACCCCAGAAAATTCTCATCATGTAAGAGTTTTGGGAACGACTTACTTGCTTGCAACAGGGTCTTATGTGGTCCATGCTTGTCTTGAATTTGTTTACGTAGCCTAGGATGACTTTGGCCTCTCATCTCCTCTCTGTGCCTCCAGAGAACTACAGGCATGTGTGCCATCATGCATGGTTGATGTTGTACGGAGGATGGGGCTCCATCCAGGGCTTCATGCATACCAGGCAAACACTGCCAACTGAGCTACATCTCCAGCTAGAGTAGTTTCTGCTTGATGTTGTTTGTTCGGTTCTTGAGACAAGATTTTTGTTTAGCCTAGGCTGGCTTGATGTGCAGCCAAGCACAGCCTTGAACTCCTGATCATCCTGCCTCTGCCACCTGCCCAAGTGCTAGGATTTTAGACTTGGACCTCTGTTCCTGGCTATAAAATATTATTTTGCTTTAGAGTTGAGAACATAACAAAGACAATACTAGGAGCATCCACATACCCACACCAGTTGCTCTGTCACGGACGTCTTAGGTGGATATAAGATACTTGTCAGATCTGATAGAAATGATTCATTACGAATATTAATAATAATAATACTCTGCTTTTATTTCTGTTGCTGTGGTAAAATATTTTCACAAAAAGCAACCTATAGAAAAAGGAATTAATTCCTCCTTACAATTCAAGGTTATGGTCCATCTCTGTGGGGAGGTCAAGGTGGGAACGTGAGTCACGACACAGCCACAGTCAAAAGCAGGGAGAGATGCTTGATTACTAGTGCTCAACTTGATTTATCTTCTTATGCAGTCCAGGACCTCCTGCCTAGGGAATGCAGCTGCCCACGGTGGGCTAGATCTTCCCACATTCATGAATTTAATTAAGACATTCCCCTACAGATGTATGCACAGGACAACCCAATGTAGACAACCTGTCATTAGCTAATCTCTTCCCGGGGTGATTCTAGGCTGGGTGAAGTTGGCAACGAAAGGGAACTATCCCAATGACTAAAGTCCACATGTGACTGACCATTGGTTGTTCATTTAGCTTTTACTCGGTGATCTTTTCCTGGCCGGGATGCCACCCAGGATACTCATTCCATGACACTTAGCTACAGGCTTCAATGGCAACAATCTATGAGACCCACATTGTCTCTCATGGCCTGCACAGTTTGCAGGAAACCTGGTTGGGCCTCTTACTACTGATATTGACCTTACTCAGCTACAGAGCTGTACTGCCCGGCCTCTGTATGGCAAGTCCTGCTTTGCCCGTTGTTATCACCAGGCTCAGTCCATGCTGGGAGAGTGGAGTGAGCACAGCCTCCCTCTGTAGGCTGATGCTCAACACCAAGTGTGCAGCGCTTCTCTGTGTGGAAGATCTATGCTCCCACAGGCTGCAAGTATGCCTCAAAACTCTCTGGAGGAGCAGAAATAATGGAACCGGGGTGTGTGCATGTGTGTGTGCATGTGTGTGTGCATGTGTGTGTGTGTGTGTTTGTGTATATTAAAGGGGGGTTATTAGGTTGGCTCACACAACAGTCTGAATAGTCCAACAATGAGCTTGTGCACTCTAGAGAGGCTGCAAACACAATAGCTGTTCTGTCCATGAGGTCGCATGCTTTGGAAGTACCAGTCTGGACACACTGAAGGCCTAGAAGGTTCTTGGAGAGCATCTTTTCTTCAGTTCACCTTTGAGACTGAAGAACATGGAGTCTGGTGTCAGTTAAGGTTGGTAGCAGAGATGGATGGACATGCTAGCTCTGGGACAGATCTTTTTCTCTCTGTCCCTCCCCATGTTGGGTATCACCCCCATATTTAGGGTGTGCCTTCCTTCCCTAGTCAAAGCTCTCTGCAGACGTCCTCCCGGGCATGCTTAGAGATGTGCTTCAGTTTAGATCTACTTGACTGAAGATTACCCATCCTGTCCCTCAGGCTTTTTCAGTTGCTTACCTATTTCAGGAAGGGTGGTAGTATTTCTTTCAAAGTTTCGGTTGTAATCTGATACCTCTTTACTTTCCTACTCAAGTCACCCTAGCCGGGACCACGTGGAGCCCCTTTGATTCTGTGGCCCCCACTATAGGAGTTGGCTACATGCCTAGGACTCTGTCTTAGTTGGGCTTTCCATTGCTGCGAAGAGACGCTATGGCCAAGGTAACACTTATAAGAGACACATGTAAGTCAGGCGTGGTGGCGCATGCCTTTAATCCCAGCACTGGGGAGGCAGAGGCAGGCGGATTTCTGAGTTCGAGGCCAGCCTGGTCTACAGAGTGAGTTCCAGGATAGCCAGGGCTATACAGAGAAACCCTGTCTCGAAAAACCAAAAAAAAAAAAAGAGAGACACATGTAATTGGGGCCGGCTCACAGGTTCAGAGGTGCTGTCCATTATCCTTATGGCAGGCCTCATGGCAGTGTGCAGGCAGATGTAGTGTGTGTTGGAGAAGAGAGCTGTGAGCTGAGAGTTGTGCGTCTAGAGCTGAAGGCCGCTAGGAGAAGACTGTCCTCCAGGAAGCTAGGGGAGGGTCTCCAAGCCCACCCCCATAGAGGCACACTTCCTCCAACAAGGTCACACCTCCTCCAACAGGGCTACAGCTCCTAATAGTGCCACTCCCTGGGCCAAGCATACAAACCACCACTCACTCCCTCACTTCACGGCCTCACAAGATGCTCCTGACTCGACTTGTCCCTTTCCTGGCCTGGCCTGGAGTCTGCCATTTGTCTCTGGCACTTCTCACTGCAAGCTCTGGCTCCAGGTATCTCTGTTGCCTCAAGGCCTCTCCTCTGGGTAAGCAAGGAGCCAAGATAAGGTCTTCAGCCTTCTCTGATGTGGGTGTGGAGGTGCAGACCATCACGTTCAAGGCTGAATGTGATGACTGGTGACAAGCAGTCGGAGCCCAGCTGGGTGGGACAAGCGTTGAGACCTACAATAGGGAGAACAGAAATGTGGTCTCCTCAAGGATGCCCAAGTCACTGGAGGACACATGAGTGTCCACCCACTGTCCCCAAAGAGAATCCATGCAGTATCTCCCTGATATCCCCTCTTTGAAGAAAGTACTGGGTCATACGGATTCAGGACAATGACAAATTCCCATCGTCCTGTGGGTGTTAATGAAATATTTTTAATCTTGTCCTTCAGAGCAGCTGGCTTGTCTCCTAATAGCTTCCAATTAAATGTCTTTTTATAAATTACATTGTTGTTAAGGACTTTGTCGTCCTGTGTGTTTTCCCCCACAGCTCTCAGCCCAGTCCTCTCCAAATTGTCTCGCCATCCCTCTTCCTATTAAAAAAAAATGGAGCACGTACAATTCACCTAATTAGTTACATTTGAATCATATGTGGCCATCACAGTCCACTGGTTGAATTTCACACACCATTAGAGAAGATATGGTGGAGATGTCACCGTTGATGTCCCCCCACGCTCTGAAGATACTATTCAATTACAAAAGGAATTATTTGGCTTTCTGTTGTCGTGATATTCTTGCAATATGCTATTAACCTTTATTGATTTTTGCTTAAATATATTCAAGATGGGTACGTTTTCGCAGATCTAATGTGCTAGTATTTAAACAGAAATATTTCAGCAAATGGATTTTCTTTTTAAATGAAATTTGCTAAATGATTATAAATGAGGGGAGAAAGATTTGAACTTCAACAAGATGTGAATGGTTCTGGGAGGAAAAATTGCGGTGTTACCAAACAAACTAGACAGTTTGGGCGGGGGGTTCTAAAGGGACTATGGCAGCAGGAGCGTGAGGTGGACGTCCCCAGAGCAGCCAGACTGGAGGACAGAGCAGCCAGACTGGAGGACAGAGCAGCCAGACTGGAGGACAGAGAAGCTGCTTTGGTGGAGTTGAAGCCGATCGTCATGATGGCCACAGGGAAAGCTAACAGGAAGCAGCTATGAAAGACCATGATATCAGCATCCTTTAGCTGCCAAAACAGTTATGTGTTCATCTTGGGACCAGAGCTCCTGACAGGAGTAAGTCAAGGGAAGATTTATTTTGGCTCTCGGTTCCAGAGAGTCTCAATCCATCGTGGTGGGGAAGGTGTGGCTGGGTAGTTCAGTGCACAGCGGGAAGAGCCTGATTGATCACTTCATGATGGAACAGGAAGCAGAGGGGAAGCCAGACCCTGGAAATTGGTATAATAATGTTCAAAGGCCCATCCTCTTACCTACCTCTGTTGGTCAGGGCACCACAGCCTTCAAACTACCACCAGCTGGGGAATGAGCACTTAAAACATGATCTATGTTGGGTGGGGTGTTCAGATTCAAACGGTAGCAAGCAGGTGAACACTTTTGAGCCTGCAGAGCCTGATGCCCAGCGTCTGTCAGCCTTCCCTCCTTTGTCCTACAGCACGTGCAAAGAACTCAGTTACGGCTTATCACCACAGGAGTGTGGATGCCCACGCCCCTCAAGTCCCCTGCATCTGCAGCCTCAGAGAAGCTGGCTGACTTACCCAGGGTCACAGAGAAGCTGGGTGGGCTTATCCGGGGTCACACAGCTAGAAATGCAAGCAATGGGAACGTAAGTCGGGCTTTCTGGAGATGGAGCAAGGGCTGGAGCATGCTAACCACTGGGCCATATGTCCTCTCTTTATTTTTCAAAGCTTCTCTGGCTAGCCTTGAGATCTCTCAGAATCCCAGATACTCTCTGATCTTGAGATCCTCCTGCCTCAGCCTCCTGAGTGACTGTGACAGGTCATCTTCTCTGGCTCTCACTGCCTTTCTCTTTGATGTTCACTCCTAGCTCAGTCAGAAGATAAAATGCCCTTTGAGAAGTGGCAAGACCTAGTAAACAGAAAGGCAGGTTTGGGGTGGTAACTCAGGAGGGAGGGAGGAGCCATGAGGCTTAGAAAACTCAGAGGAGCAAGATCTGCTGTGACCTGTGGTGACCCAACAGGGCTCCAGGGTGTTTCCCCAGCTCACCTGACCTTGCTCTGTCAGTAACAGATGGCAGAGGCAGCATCTACCGGGCTCACTGCTCTGGTACCAGACCTAGCTCAGAGCCTGGCAGGAAGGACTCGTCAGCATGGGAGACACGATGTCATGAGGGACACAGTGACACACAAAGAAACATTTTGCAGGAAGTACTGGGAGCTTGGTTTCCCGCTCTGAGCATTGGAGGGTGGGGAAAGGAGATGACACTGTGTGGGTGTCTGGCTTCTGGTGACAGCTGCAGGTGATGGAGGAAACCTATGTGACATTGTCTGAGAGCGTTGGACAGTGACCAGAGGCAAGGGGAGAGGACAGGATGGAGACAGAAACCAGGGCGGCCAGCGCTCAGGACATCACAGAGGGACCTTCCTATTTTGTTCTCTCTGAGGCTGGGAAGGAACACTTAGTTCCCCTGGGTCCAAGGGCCAAGGGTTAAAGTTTGGGATGATTATAGTGTCCTGAATTCCAAAGGAGAGGAGCCGAGAGGGCGAACTCTGGTTGCATTAATACATTTTGTCCTGTCTCAGTACAGATCCCAAGAAGCCTGGAGAAGTAATAGGCACGGTACCATGACATCACTTCTAAAATTTTTTCCTAAAATTTTAAAAGACATATTCTTCTTCCTTTTCTTTCTTTCTTCCTTTTCTTTCTTCCTTTTCTTTCTTTCTTTCTTTCTTTCTTTCTTTCTTTCTTTCTTTCTTTCTTTCTTCAAGATTTCTGGCTTCTGTGACACTACCAATATTAAATCCTCACAGGGACTCCTCCCCGTTATCCTGATGCTGCCCTGTGCCATGGAGAGCCTGCAGCTTTGCATCTGTGAGATCAGCCCTTTCATGTGTCCCAGTCATTTGCAGATGATATAGATTTTGGGGTGGGCCAACTCAGAGCCTTAGATCTGGGCCTGCGTCTTCCTTATCTGCACCACCAGGGGCAGCTCTACAACGATGCTCTGACTAGGCCACCCAATGCTCTCATGGCCTTGGGGCCAGCTCTGCCATCTACCACAGGTGATGGGGGGGCGGTGTTATCACCCCTGAACTCACACCACCTCATGACAGACGGCAACAGGACAGGACTTTTAATATGAATCTGTGTGTGTGTGTGTGTGTGTGTGTGTGTGTGTGAGAGAGAGAGAGAGAGAGAGAGAGAGAGAGGATTTTTTAGACCTTTGAGGTTTTTGTAGTTTTGACTGTCCTGGAACTCTCTATGTAGACCAGACTGGCCTCGAACTTACAGAGATCCTCTTGCTTCTGCTTCCTGAGTGCTGGGATTAAAGAGTGTACCACCATGTTTAACTAACTATATGCTAAAAATTTTGAAAAATTAGTCTATGTCAACTTTTGGGGTGCAGAGTATCTCAGTGAATGGGGTTGTGTTGGTATAGCACAGAATTTAAAGCCATCTTGGACTAGAGGTGTTAACCTAATTCCCCCCCCCCACTTATTTAAGGGTAACATATTGTGTAAAATATCTAAGGTCTTATCTATGTAGGGTTGATGCAGAAACTAATAAACTTGAGTCTCTGAATAGTAAAAAAAACAAAATAATAAAAAAATGATAAACTAAAGAATGTAACAGATTCATGAAATAAAGACATGCAGAACACAACAGAACCTAGAACTCTACTTAGACCACCCACTGAATAGAGCAAACTGTGACTCCGGTCTTCAAAGAAAGAGGAAAATATGGCTGGGCAGTGGTGACGCACGCCTTTGATCCCAGTACTTGGGAGGCAGAGGCAGGTGGATTTCTGAGTTCGAGGCCAGCCTGGTCTACAGAGTGAGTTCCAAGACAGCCAGGGCTATACAGAGAAACCCTGTCTCAAAAAAAAAAAAAAAAAAAGTGACCCGTGCTTATTAAACTCCCAAAATGGTTGATGGGTAGAGTGTTTGCCTCAAAAGTTCGATACCCAGAACCCCATGAGCCCAGGGTGGTGCCACACGCCTGTCATCCCAGTACTAGGAAGACAAGGCTCTAGGGAAGCCAGCCACGGGCTTTAAGGTTGTCAACGGAAGCATGGTTGTAATGCATGAACAAGAACAGAAACTTCATAGAAGAGAAGCAAGTGGGGATTCCAGAAGCTGAACAAGGCTTGAAACTTTAAGGATCCAGGGTGCGAGTTTAGCAAGACTTGAAATGGCAGGAGGGTCACTGATGCTTCAGAAACCACCCCCCACCCCCAATACCCGAACAGAAAGGGAAAAGCCGAGATACGGCCCCAGGAATGCAGAGGACAACCGTGAAGTGTTTAACACGCCTGCAACCCTAGTGCCAAGGGAGAGAAAAGAGAATAAAAGCTATTTAATAAATGATACACAAAGATAGTAAATCCAGTTTTAAAAAAATGGCTGAAGATTAGTGCATCCAAAGAAAGAATAAAAGAAAAGACCGACTGGCTCATGCCTGCAGTGCTTGTACTCTGCAGGCTGAAGCCAGATGATTGACGTGAGTTCTAGGCCATAAATAACACCTGGGCATACACCATTACCAAAAATAAGGGGCCTGGAGAGAGGGTTCAGTGGTTAAGGGCACTGACTGCTCTTCTACAGGGCCTGGGTTGGATTCCCAGACTCTGCATGGTGGCTCATAACTGTCCGTAACTCCAGTTCTAGGGACCTGACACCCTCTTCTGGCCTTCCCAGGCACCAGGCACATACATGGTACCCAGACATACATGCAGGCAAACGCTCATAAACATAAAATAACTGTTTCCATTTGAAATAAAGACCTTAAGACAAAGAGGGAAAAAAACCCATCTGCTACGTTCTGGGTACCCACCCCATGCTGGGGGGTGGTGCTGTGTCTCTGTGGGACCCAGGCAGCAATCGAGTCCAGCTTGAGAATGCTGGGTAGAGGAAGGGCTTCCCCAGAGACCCACATCCTTGAGAGACTGGGGACCCCTCAGGGCAATGCCTCCTGTAAACAGTGTTAAATACAAGGTCAAGAATAACTTTGAAAACCTTGATTATAAATCTCTTAGAACATTCGAGGCATTGTCTCAGTGAGCTCTTTGGAGAGCCCCATGAGAAAAAGCCTAGGATTGTTCACAGGCCCAGAGAGACCATCAGCTTGCTCTGGGCCACTACCTGGAGAGAGCTGAGTCTGAGACTGGAGCCCAGGCACCCGACTCCAGTTTGGGAACCTGTGTGACCTATGTCTCCAGAAGCTGCCTCAGCGTTTAGCTGTCTGGGGTGGGTGGGAGGTGGAGGCAGATTCCCATGAAATTTTCTCACCTGGACGCAACATCCTCTCTGTCTCTGCCACTCCCATGAGAGTCAGGCACCCCGTGAACCACGCAGCAGCCCAGGATGTCTGTGGGTGCTCAGTCAGCAGAGCAGTAGGCTGGGCAGCCTTGAGTCAGAGCGGTGACTTCACAGCCTGCAGGGGTGTGGCAGCTCAGATGGGAGGCAGGGGAGCAGCGGGTTGCTGGCTTGCTGGCCTCACCCTGTCTGCAACTCCTAGGTGTGGCAACTCTCAGGAGACCAAGGCCAGAAATCTGCACAAAGTGTCAAGTGTGGGGGGCCTTATGTGTCTGTCCCTCCATCCTGCCTAAGATCCCCCCAGCCCCCCGTGCTCTCTGGGATGGAGGGAAACAGGTCTGAAAACATTCCCCTCTTGATGTCTTAATATCCCATGCTCCTTTGCTCCTTTTCCACAGAACTCCAGAGTCATCCCTACTGCCTGGTTCAAGTTCCTGCCAGGCCACTCCGACCTCTGGAAAGGGTCTTGTTCTTCCTAAGTTCTGCGTGACGTCTGGAGCCAGCATGGAAGCAGAACTCCTGTAGGCTGCTGGGCCCGTGGATGTCAATGGTGCTGTAGAGTCAACCAAAGGCTAACCTTGGCATATCCTTCTCTGAACTGTCGCTCCCTCCTCTCCTCGACGCGCAGTGAGATAGGTGCTCTGCAACTGGCCCTTCCCGTCCCTTTGCTGAGAGGCTACGGTGATTCTTCGGCACAGACCACGCTCTGAGGAGCGGCTCTCAGGAGGGGCTCAGCCTCCTCTTACTTCTGGCTGAGTTGATCTATTTGTGAGAACCTGGCCTCTGGACTCAAGCGGGGAGCATTGTGGACTCACAGTCCCTGAGCCTCCCTGAGGCTCGGTTCAGGCTGAGGGCGGATCTAACAGGGCCGACTCTGCTTGGCCCTTCCCTCTGATTGTACCCTGCTTCTGCTTGAGGGGTTTCTCTCCATAGCAGCCTGCAGGGAACACTCACTTGGCCCAGTAACTTTCCTCAAAGCAGTTCCTCACATTCATCAGTGTCTTGGGCTATTGCTGCAATAAAACACCATGGGGGAAAGCAACGTGTGTGTGTGTGTGTGTGTGTGTGTGTGTGTGTGTGTGTGTGTGTGTGTGTGTGTGCGTGTGTGTGTGTGTGTGTGTGTGTGTGTGTGTGTGTGTGTGTGTGTGTGTGTGTGTGTGTGTGTGTGTGTGTGTGTGCGCGCGTGTGTGCACGCGTGTATGCGTGAGTGTATGTAGGGGGTGCTTTGCTTATGCTTCCACATCACAGTTCATCAAAAGAAGTCAGAGCAGGAAATCAAGGTAGGAACCTGGAGGAGGCAGGAGCTGATACAGAGGCCGTGGAGGATGTTGTCTACTGGTTTGATCTCCATGATTGCACAGGCTGTTTTCTTATAGCACCCAGGACCACCTGACTGGGCACGGTCCCACCAGCAGTGGGCCAGGCCCAGCCACATTAATTATTAAGCAAGAAAATGCCTTCTTCAGCCTGATCTTCTGAAGGCATTTTCTCCACTGAGAGTCTCTCTTCCTAAATGACTCTAGCTTGAGTCAAGTTGACATAAAACTAGCCAGGATGACCAGCCTGTAGAGAACCTGTGTCCCTCTGACATGTCCAGCTCAGAAGGCTTCCTGTTCTGCATTGCCCCGTCAGTCAGGGCAGGCTAACCTGCTGTGACAGGCAGAGCCTGGCAAGTGGATGACAGCTCAGACACAGAAGCCTTTAATTCTCACCCATGTACCACCCAGGGCTGACTGTTCACGATGGCAGGCAGATCCACTTGGCATAACGATGTGGGGTCTTGGTTCTGTCCAGGACCACAGTGAGGCCCTGGACTTGAGCAGCCATATTTAGCTGGGCCTGGTCCTCCTTGGAGGACAGAAGGGAGGGAAGATGGCTGGTGAAGAACAGCTCCAGCCAGGCTGGGCAGGCCATGGGCAAGTCTCTGTTGCGACTAAGATGCCACGTTCAGTGACACCTCTGGGCGGACGGTGATCAGCTGCTGCCCTAGGGCCTCATGCAGATGGAATGATAACTGCAGTGACAGCTGACCCTTCCACAGTCCTCAGGACCATAGGAGACCCTGGGAGTGGAGCTTTGCCTGGAGGTCTGCCTTTAGGCATGTGTGTCCTGGAGACATAGGCCAATGGCTGCCTGTAGAGGGGACTTCAGGAAAACACCCTCTTGAGTGACAGGATGGAGTTAGTCTCCCCAGGGAAATGGGGTACTGAGAACCCAATGCCTATGCTGGTGACGCAACTTCAAAAATAATCACCCTGAGTCTTGGGGGAGTCTCCTTTATCTTCACCACAAAATCAAAAGCACAAACAAATAGGGGATGTGGCTGGGCGTGGGGGTGCCCACTTCTAATCCTAGAGCTCAGAAGGCAGAGACAGGATCATCTCTCTAAGTCTGAGACCAGCCAGAGATACATAGTGCAATGGAAGGGAGGGAGGGAGGGAGGGTGGGACGGAGGGAGGGAGGGAGGGAGAGAGAGAGGGAGAAAGAGGGGGAAGTAGGGAGGGAGGAAGAAAAAGTTTTTAAAAATGTACATGTGTAAGCTGCCAGCACTCCTGCCTCTGCCTTGGCTTCCCCATCTACCCAGATGTGAGTTAACAGACTCAGGCTTCTGTAATCACAGCTGGCTGAGTCTGTAGCACCCCTGCCAGGACAGACAGACCCTCAAACTTCTTTCCTAAATCCTGTAAAGAAACAGAAGCCCCCCTCCCATCCCACACCCCCCAGTTCTAGCTCCGCATTACCACAAAGACATAGCATCTTCTGCAGGCTCAGTTCCAGGACACGTGGCTAAAGATCCCCTGCACATCCTGGCACCTGTATGCTTATGGTCTGTATTTTTGGAGCACAGAGGGCGTCTGCTGCACGCTGCCTTGGGCAGGCATCTGCGTCCTGCAGGCGTCCTGCAGGCGTCCTCCTGTGCACCTGATCTCCCAGCAGACTCTGCACCAGGTCACAGAACGTCGCGGCCCTTGTGACTTGTGCTGAGCAGATGTCCCCTGGTTTATGTGACCTCACTGAAGTCTATCCGTGTGTGTTTGGTCTGTTTCCATACATGGCTTGCTACTGTAAGCAGATGTGTCTGAGGATGTCTAAAGGGCACTTTCTGGAAAGTGTCTTGGTTGGGTGGGAAGGAAGTCCTCGTGAGACACTCATGGAGACCTATGGGGACAGAAGACATTGCCAAGCTCTGGCAAAGATGCTAACCTCACTACATCCTACCCCTTCACTGAGGTGTCTGAATGCGCAGCCCTCGCTAGTCTGGAACTCTCTAAGTAGACCAATTGGCCTTGAACTCATAGAGATCCATCCTCCTCTACCTCCTGAACACTGGCCCTTTTTTTTATTAAAGTTTAAAAAAAAGTGTGAGGCCTGGGTTTGGCAGTGCTCACCTTTAATCTCAGCACTCTGGAGGCAGGGGTGATCATATCTCTGTGAGGTCCAGGCCAGCCTGGTCTGCAAAGTGAGTTTGAAACACCCAAGGTTTTGTTATACAAAGAAACCCTGTCTCAAAATATCAAAATAAAACAAACAAACAAAATAACAATGTGTGTGTGCGCGTGTATGTGGAGGCCAGAGGTCGGCCTCAGTTGCGTGCTTCAGGCACTATCCGCTCTGGTTCTGAGAGAGGCTCTCACTGGCGTTGAGCTCATTGAATAGGCGAGGTTGGCAGGCCGGTGAACCCCAGGAGCCTGCTTGTCCCTTTTCCCCAGCTCTAGGATACACACACCGCTAAGCCAAGTCTGAAAAACAATTGTATTCTACTATTTATTTATGTGATTTTTTTTTTGAGATTCTCTATGTATTGTGGCCATCCTGGAACTCTCCTTGTAGGTAAGATTGGTCTTACACTCACAGAGCTATACCTGCCTATGCCTTCCGAATGCTGGGAATAAAGGTGTATGTCACCACACCTAGCTATGATTATTTTATTAATGTGGGTTCTGGGTATCAAAACCAAGTTGTCACGTTTGCATAGAAAGTACAATGCTGACTGAGCTATAGCCCTAGCTCCCTGGGCCATCTTCTAAAATCTAACGTCACAGGTTGGAGAGATGGCTCAGAGGTTAAGAGCACTGGCTGCTCTTCCAGGGGTCCTGAGTTCAATTCCCAGCATGGGATGGTTCACGACCACCTGTGATGGGATCTGATGTCATCTTCTGGTGTGTCTGAAGAGAGTGACAGTGTATTCACATAAGTAAGTAAATCTTAGAAACAAAATAAAACAAAATCTAATGTCGCATTCTGACATGAGATAGTTAACAACTAGACAGGTCTGGTTGGCACATGGAAGACCATGGACCTGGGCAACTGCTCTCCTGGCAAATGGAGCTCCCGTGGGAGAGGATCCAGAGTCAGGTCCCACCTCAGATTCCTCATGTCTGTGAGCAAACCAAGCTCTGCCTCAGGATATGCTACACTCGCCCTTCTGGAGATGGCCCTGCCCAGGACTCCCGTGTGACAACCCAAGCCCCCTCTTTCAGATCCAGCCGCAGAGCTGCTATGGACTCACACATTTGAGGCAGCTTTTTTCTGTCTTTCAGTCCAAACACGGTCATTTTCAATTCTACTGTTCACCGTGGCCCTTGAGAGCCAGGCTGTCACTCTGCCTCTGTCTCTTCTTCCTTGCATGTGGTACATGTGACATGTTTACAGATGTTTGACTGGTGAGAACTGACCTAGCCTTCAGACTTGCCCTGGGTGCTGGCACTGTTTAAACGGAATTTGTCTTTGGTCAGGGATATAAAGCCTGAGGCTGAGGGGTGGCTCAGAAGGTAAAGTAGTTACTCGATTAGCATGTGGTTAGCATGTAGTTAGCATGTGGTTAGCATGAGGGATCCTGAGCTCAGTCTCCAGAACCCATGTAAAAAGCAGGGCATGGGTTAGGGTGGCACAGGCCTTTACTGCCAGCGCCGTAGAGCCAGGGAGGGAAACCTTCAATCTTCCATCTTCATAGCAAGTGCCAGGCCATCCAAGCCCACATGTGAGATCTCCGAACAACAAAACAAAACAAAAGCAACAACAACGAAAAGCAAGGCATGGAGGTGCAAACTTACAAGCCCAGTGCTGCAGAGGGGGAGACAGATGGGTCCCGGGGCTCACTGGCCAGGCAGCTGGCATAACCAGTGAATTCCAGGCCCCAGAGAGAGACTCTGTCTCATAAAGCAAAGTAGAGAATTACTGAAGAATGAAACTTCGGGTTGACCTATGACCTCTGTGTACACACACACACTCATAGACAAACAGACACATACATACAAGCAGATACACATGCACGAGTGCGTGCACAGGCAAATACCCCCCAACACACATGCTACATATACAGACAGACCCATACATAAACTGGCATACATCACATAGCTGCACATACACACACATACACACATATCGCATACTACATATACAGACAGACCCATGCATAAACTGGCATAAATCACATAGATGCACACACACACACACACACACACACACACACACACACACCCTACACCTAATCTGATGTGTTCCAGCACCATACTGAAATAGCACAGAGGAAGTCTCAAGCAATCTCACCAGAGAGCCACATGGACAGACAGCTCTAGTCCAGGGGACTCTGGGGGCTGATGTGAGTTGGGGCCACACTGAGACACTCCTAAGTGTTTTCTAGAGGCACACCTTGGTTCCAACCATGCCCCTCCACCCCCAACACACACACACACACACACACACACACACACACACACACACACACACACACAGCTGGCAGGAGGCTCACACTCCACCCTGTGTTTTGCATTCTGAGAAGCCACAATAAAAAAACTAATAATTCTTTGAAAATATCATTTAAATAGCAACAAGTCAGCTCCCCATTCCCCTTGGCCCTCATTAGACTCGCCGATTGCTTCCATCTGTTTTCTCAGGGCAGACTCTCTGGCAACGGAGCCACTATCCAGCCTTTTGTCAGACCGATCAATCTCCTGCTCCCCACTTGAATTAATAATTAAATTTTGATGGTATGGTCCCACACACTGCTGCTACCATGACTGTTTTCTTGGTGTAACTCAGATACAGGTGAGCATTGAGGCAGGAGAATTCTGGGCCAGCTTTAGCTACACAGTGCATCTGAGGCTAGCCTGGGCTACATGAGATTTTGTCTCACAAAGCAAATGAAAAGGCCCTGCCCAGGGATGAATGCTTGAGAGATAAACAAGACCAAAAGCCTCAGATGCTATAGGGAAGGAGCCTGGCTGGAAACATGGCCCAGTGTGCTGTCACCGAGCAGCTTGATGGGTCTGGTCCAAGCAGGGAGAAGGCTGCTCAATCTCCCTGGCCTTCAAAGTGGCCCCTGGGTCCTTGCTCTGAGAATTCTCAACTGGTGGCCCTCTGTTCCCATGGCTATATTTACCATGTCAATGGACCTGACAGGGGCAGGAGTGGAGCCCCCAGAGGGTAGGTTCTCCTCTCTCAGGTTCATTTATGGGTGTTGCCAATGGCCCCCAGGGGCCTGACAGGCATTAGATGTATGTGAGCTTGGCACCGCTCTTGGCCATATACTTTCCCAGACACTTGAGATATTGGTCTCCATATTTCCAGAGCTAGTGTGCAGGAAGCAGAGGAGGCTCTGTTGGGCCAAAGAGGTGGCTCAGTGGCTAGAGGTGCTTGTGTGCAGAGCTGACAGACTAATCCTGAGATCCTACAAGCTGGCAGGAAAGAACTGATTCCTCGGAGTTGTGTGAAAACCTCTACAAGTGCCCATACACAAAATAAGTAAACAGGTCAATAAATAATCCTTGATTTAAAAACAAACAAAAAACCAAAACCTTCTAGGGAGATGGTTCCGTGGGTAAGAGCACTTGCTGCACAAAATGAGGACCCAAGTTCACATCCCCAGCCCGAGTGTAAAAAAGCTGGGAGCAGCCAAATGTGCCCGTATCTGCAGTACTGGGAAGGCGAAGACGGGTGGGCACTGGATGCTCACTGACCCCAAAACACTACAAGCTCCAGGACCAGTGAGAGAGCCTATCTCAAAGGAATAAGGTAGAAGACATCCGATGCCCTCCCCAGCCTCTGGCCTCTGCCTGGGAAGGTGCGCACGCACACACACACACACACACACATGAGTACACACACACATGAGCACACACACACATACAGGGAGAGAGGAATAGGCGCTTAGATTTTTTTCAAAACCACTTTAATAGGACAAGGGGGATGTGGACCTGTTAGAAGTAGTTCTTTGGGCTAATGCCAAACTTTATTGTCAGGGTAACAGCAGTCCAGTCCAAAACATCAAACAGGAAGTAGTAGCAGCAATCCAGTCCAATCAGCAAACACAAAACACAAATCAGTAGCAGTGGCTAGACCCAGAGGAAGCTCAGAGGCTCTGCTGAATCATCACGAGTCCACAGAAGCAACCAGAACACCACTGGTGCTTCATGGAGTGTTTCTCACAAGGAAGTCAGACCAGCAAAGCATTGTAAGGCAAACCAGTGCACGAGGATCTCGTTGTCTGTGGGGTTATATTTATATCCCTTCTAAACATCACGCAAGACATTCTCTCATGAGACAGTTTCCAGGAAAGCATCACATGGCACAACTGAGTCTACAAAGAAACCAGACATTTCCATTTCACAGAGGACTCCGGGAGAATTCTCCTTTTGGGGGGAAGCGGTTATAGGGGAGTTGTTTTGGTATAACAGTGGAAGCCATGGAATGAGACACCTGGTAGAGCATGCACAAAGGCCCTGTGGTGGCAAAGAGTCAGGCTTGTTAGAGGAGCTGGACGCAGAGGATGCCTATAGAAGAGCTAATCTCAGGCTCCAATCATTAGCACTCCTTAACACAACCCACTCCTGCTAAGTAAGCCTGCACTTTACAAATGAGGGGTAGCGCGGCCACAATGAGCCATGTGCCCACAGCCCAGCATCTTTGAGAGCATGCACTGGGGCAGAAATCCTGGCTGACCACTTTGTTTTCCTCTGACCTCTCCCATATTTTGAGAGAGGGTCTTGCTATGCTGCTAGACTAGCTGAGAACTTGTGAACATCTTCCCTGAGTGTTAGGTTTGGAGACATAAAACATCCCACCCTGCATGTCTGTTCTTCTTTTTTAAAAAAGATTTATGGGCTGGAGAGATGGCTCAGCAGTTAAGAACACTGACTGCTTCCGAAGGTCCTGAGTTCAAATCTCAGCAACCACATGATGGCTCATAACTATCTGTAATGAGATCTGACACCCTCTTCTGGGGTGTCTGAAGATAGCTACAATGTACTTACATAAAATAATAAATAAATCTTTGGGTTGGAGCAAGGGGGGCCGGAGTAAGCAGAGTCCTGAGTTCAATCCCAGCAACCCCATGATGGCTCACAACCATCGGTACTGCTACAGTGTACTCATATACATAAAATTAGTTAATTAATTAATTAGAAAAAATTACTTTTGTTTGTTTTTTGTTTTTGTTTTTAGCAACAGGGCTTTTCTGTGTAGCCCTGGCTGTCCCAGAACTCTCTCCATAGACCAGGTTGGCCTCAAACTCAGAGA
Organism: Mus minutoides; assembly: GCA_902729485.2. NCBI lineage: Eukaryota > Metazoa > Chordata > Mammalia > Rodentia > Muridae > Mus > Mus minutoides. The sequence goes on from CACVCL010028587.1 coordinate 25,635, forward strand.
TACACCTGCCTCTGCCTCCCGAATGTTGGGATTAAAGGTGTGAGTCACCACCAACCAGTAGATTTACTTATTTTTATTTTATGAGTATGGGTGTTTGCCTACATATGTGCTTGTGCACCATGTGCATGTGGTACTCTCAGAGACCTGAAGAGGGTGCTGGATCCCTGAAAGGAGTCACAGCCAGTTATGAACCTCCATGCGGATGCTGGGAACAGAATCCTGGGAAAGCAAGAGCTCTGAAGCACTCACTGAGCCATCTCTCCAGCCCCTCATCTTGATTGAACCCTGAAAAGGAGGCAGACAAATCAGAGGGCCACCCTCGATGCTCTGTGCTGGTTCTCCAAGCCACCAGCCTCCTCTCTGCACACTCCACTGTCTTCTAAAACCATCCATTGGCTGGCCACCAACCCAGGCCATGGCACCAGACTCCTAGTCCTGTGTTCCCACTGCCTGGCCTCCTCTGAGTCCTGGGGAACAACAACACAGAGAGACATAAAACACAAAGAGGCTCTCCGGAAGAAACTGTCCCCAAACCATTGCCACACTGGGCTGTAACACCCCGTCAGCTTTTCCACGTTGCTCCCCAGCCCACGGTCGTGTCTGCCGAGTCCAGTACTTTGAAGATCCCTGTCACTCGGGAGGGTGACTCAGAGCTGGGGTTGTGGCTTGTGGGTGTCTTCAGACAAGTCACCAGAAGCCCTGTATTGTCTGAAGATCCTTTCAAACATACCAGTAAATCAAACTTGTCCACTGCACGCCCTGGGGAGAATAATCGGGAGCTAAAGAAGACAGTGCTCTCTGTACACAGATCTGTAGCCAAGTCTCAGATCAAGGGCAGCTTGGGCGGGGCCAGACTCCTGCTTTTCTGCCTCTAAATCCATTTTTCCCCCTCAAATGTTTGCCACCCAAGCTGGGAAGCTGGGCATGGATGAACTGATTGTCAAACAACAGATCTGGAGTCACAGGACAGGGAAGATATCCTGGCAGTCTGGCTGGCCATGGAGACCCTGTGCTGGGGCTGTCAGCATCCCACAGCTTGGACCCCGTTAGGACAATTGTGAGTCTGCATGATAGAGGCGCATGTGCCACAGCAGACACATGGAGGTCAGAGGACAACTTGCAGGAATCTGTTCTCTCTTTCCACTGTGTGGGTCCTGGGGATTGAACTTAGGTCATCAGGCTTGGAGGCAAGCCCCCTTACTGGCTGAGCTCTCTTGGTGGCCTCTCTCTTTCCATCCTTTTTCAGTGGCTGGATTGACTGATGCCTTAATTGACTTAGCGAAAACAAGGTGGCGAGGAGCAAAGTGGGAAATAATAAGATAATTCTGCCTGCTTTTCACATGCACGTGCACACAGACACACATGGGCGAGCACGCCCGTTCACACAGCAAAGCACTAGGCAGGACATGTCAGTAGGATGTTTCGGACCTCAACCCAGTGACATTCTGGAACACAAATCTCATTGGTCCAGTCGCATTAGATGTTCCTCATTTCTGAATTCTTCCAGAAAGATCTCCAGAGAAAACATTTCCTAGGGCTAGTGAGACAGGCCATTGGGTTGGATGCTTGCCCTGCAACCTGAGTTCCACTTCCCAGAATCCACTTGAAGGAAGAAGATGAGGAGCTACAGCTCCGGGCTGTCCCTGATCTATGTCTGTGCTGTGGCTACTCTGTCATCGCACATGTGATAATAATACATTGAAAATTTAGGAATCTTCATAAAATGCTGCTGTCCCACTTGGCTTTCTGTTGCTGTGATAAACACCATGACCAAAAGCATCTTAGAGAGGGAAGATTCGCTTGGCTTATGTGTGCTGATCACAGTCCATCTCGGAGGGAAACCAAAGCAGGAACTCAAGCAGGGCAGGAACCTGGAGGGAGGAGCATCTGATGCAGAGGCCAGGGAGGAATTACTGGGTTGCCCCTTGTACTAGCTAGTTTTGAGTGTCAACTTGACACAGGCTGGAGTTATCACAAAGAAAGGAGCTTCAGTTGGGGAAGTGCCTCCATGAGATCTAGCTGTGGGCATTTTCTCAATTAGTGATCAAGGGGGAAAGGCCCTTTGTGGGTGGGACCATCTCTGGGCTGGTAGACTTGGGTTCTATAAGAGAGCAGGCTGAGCAAGCCAGGGGAAGCAAGCCAGTAAGGAACATCCCTCCATGGCCTCTGCATCAGCTCCTGCTTCCTGACCTGCTTGAGTTCCAGTTCTAACTTCCTTGGTGATGAATAGCTGTATGGAAGTGTAAGCCGAATAAACCCTTTCCTCCCCAACTTGCTTCTTGGTCATGATGTTTGTGCAGGAATAGAAATCCTGACTAAGACAGCCCTCATGGCTTGCTCAGCCTGCTTTCTTACAGCATTCAGGACCACCTGCCTAGAGATGTCACCACCTCCAGGGTCCTGGGTCTGCCCGCATCAATCATTTATCATGAAAACCGGGCACAGACTTGCCCATGAGCCAATCTGATGGAGCCATTCTCTCAAGTGAGGTTACATCTTCCCTGCTGACTCTAGCTTGTGTCAAGTTGACAGAAAATTCACCAGCAGTTTCTTACAAGAGCTGGGTGTGCTGTAATGTCAATATGTCACTTGGGAGTCGGAGGCCTGAGAATTCTAAGTTCAGGGCTAACCTAGGCTACATAAGAGTCTGCTTCAAAAAAGGAGGAGGAGAGGTAGGCAGACAGGGTGTCTTTGCCCAGGCCATCTCCCCATCTCCTCATACGTAAGCTGGACTCTCTCCCGTTCCACAGTGGGCAGGCACAGAACAAATCAAACACCCTTGTTGAATACCATGCGTGGCGGCTGCCTTTATTTCTCCCCTTGCTCCTCAACCGTGTGGCTCTGAGGCTGCTCCTTTTATTTTCCCTTCCAGGCTCTTAGGACTGACATGTGATACCATCCCTGGGGCAGGAAGCTGATCATAGCTGATCATTCCATGAAAAAAAAGAAGAAGAAGAAGAAAGAAAGAAAAAAAAAACTAAAATGCTTGAATCCCCCAAAGCCTTTTTTCAGTTAAGTAAAATTAGTAACCTAATATTAAATGTAACACAATGCTAAATGTAATTAAATGTAATGGATACTAACATGAAGAATCCAGACAGTCACCAACCGCATGGAACAGAATCTTATAACATGAGCTACATTGTTATTGCCTGTTTCCTTGTTTAATGGGACACACACACACACACACACACCACTTGGCCTCTGCCCATGTTGGGGCTGTAAGTGTGATTTTTTTTCAGAACCTTCTAGAATGCCATTTTCTCTGGCGATAATAGATTTTGTCTACCAGGGGATTTTGATTTATATGGAAATCGTTTCTGTTGTCCTGGGTGAGGACATAGCATCGGGGACAGGAAGGCTCTGTGCAGTGGGCACAGCAAACACCGTCTGCACCCAGGAAGGCTCCTCTATCCAAGAATAGAGCATGCCACTCTGTACGCAGTGAGCTGGAGCTGACGCGCCCAGATCTGGAGCTAAGATGACTGTTAGGTTATAAAACCCATTGGAGCAGGCAGTGTCTCTCGCAGCTTGCAGATTTTCTAGAAACTCAAAGCTTCCCCCAGCTTCTTTAAAGAACCTGGAGGTGAGGATTCATTTACATTGGAGGAGGGCTGAGCAGGCACTGCTCATTTATGAGCATAGAATTTCAACTCTGCCCAAATCCTCCACAAACACACAAGGACACACAAGGACACACACACACACACACACACACACACACACACACACACACACACACTTACACTATCCCTCATGCCTCAGCTCTCCTTCAGACCCCCAACTAGGGACAGCCATGTCATCACAAGCATACTTCAGATTTCCCCCCTGACATGAGGATGCTGAAGTCACCCACCTGCCACCATGACAAAGCCTGGTGGGCCACAGTGCTGTCCCAGAATATATCCAGCTCCAGGACTCAAAGTGCAGTTCTATCGTCTTTTACAAACTCAGCCGTTGTCAGTAGAGACACTGCGGAGCCTGAGTCACTGTACTGTGTGATGCTTATGGCTGTGGCCCTGGAGCAGCAGCAGCAATCACAGGAACAGAAGCTGGAAGGGGCAGGTGCTGGGGTGGGGTGGGGAAGACTTCACTTGAAAGACGAAAGGTGGATCTTCTGGAGGCTGGCAATGGCGAACGCCAGCACTGGGGTGGAAAGTTCATGACTGGTATTTCACAACAGTTCTAAGAACCCAAACTTTGTAGACATGTGCGACCTCAGGCTGGCACCAAAGAACTGTGGGGCTCCTTGAGGCACATCTGGGGTTCTGAGAGGAGCCCCAGTCCCCAGAGAGATACAGACATCCCCACTCTCTTCTCAATGGCTTCTGGGCCTGCTGTAAGGGGACCATGACAAGATGGTGTTTCCAGAGGTAGAGTAAGTCCCTGGCCCAGGGCAGATTAGCCTGGAAACTGTGGCCATGTGGGGCCAGGGTAGGGGTGCCCAGAGAAGACATGAGGAGAGCAGCCAACAGCTTCCATCCATCCCTTCAGGGTTCCTGAGAATCTGAGCATTCTCTGTCTCTCTCTCTCTGTCTCTCTGTCTCTGTCTCTGTCTCTCTCTCTTCCCCCCCCCCAATGCCCCCTCTCCTCCCTCCCTTCCTCCCTCCTTCCTATCTCCTTTTGATTTTTAGTTCCTGGGGATGAACCCCAGGGCTGTGCACACTAGGCAGTTACCAGCTTGGCTGTTCTTGGCCCCTCACTTCCTCAGGGCCCACTTTAGTAGGGAACACTGGGCTACATGAGCAGGACAGCAGCTGGGGACTGAGCACTTCCTCAATCATTGGGGGCTTTGTCGATTCCACCACTCCAAGGACAGGTGGCATTGAAAGAAGTCACTCAGCACGGCACGTCCTAGCTGTGCTCTCCACTTGGGAACGGGCCCGCCCTGGGATGCTGGAGCTTGGCCACTCCAAGGAGTTGGTGATGCCGAGTCCCCAGAACAAGCAGCAGAGAACAGGGTCAGATGAGGGTCCTTAGGATTCTCCTGATGGACACAGCAGAGATTAAACCCAGCCCAGCACATCCCTCCCCTCCCCCTCCCCCACTTCTCTGAAAAGGCCTGAGCACAGTCATTAGCTGATGGAAGAGGGAGAGACATTTTTCTCAGTGGTGTCACCACACACTCCTGTCAACAGATTTCCACCCCTGCTCCCAAAAGCCCTGATGAAACTCACTGGGACATGGACAGACAGACAGACAGACAGACAGACACACAAAATAACAAAATAGACAGGGATGAGGGCTGGTGAGGAAGAGCAAAGGGGTGGGAGGAGGGAGACAGGAGAGGGTAATGGGGTAAATAGACATACATATATGAAAAGGTTTCATACATGTATGGAAATGTCATAATTAGCACTGTCGTTATATACATGTCTATAAAATATATTTTTTAAAATGGTCCAGATCCCTTTTGGTACAATCCCACAGCCCAAACTTTGGAGTGTGGATTTCAATACAGAGACAAACAGAGCCCTAACAAGTACTAGGCAGACAGGAACAGCTCAGGGGGTGGGGGTAGGGGACACTCCCTGGAACCTGCACAGCCAAAACCTTTGAGTTGGCAGTGACCTTGACAATGTGTGCCTGGAGAGTCCGTAATGCTGTGACTGTGTTGGAGGAAGGTCCCTGACTGACAGAGTCTGGTGCACGCGCTTTGGGAAATCCTTGCATGTTTCAGCCACAATAAGAAGCCCCCATAAAGATCAAGTTCCGTCGTGTCACGGGGGCAGGGACTGGTGGAGAGAGGGTGTGAGGGACGAAGATGGATGGATGGATGAAGGCATGTGGACCAAGATTCAGAGAGGCCAAGGCCAGACAGGTGCACAAGGACTATGGGGAATAGTTTTCCATCTTCCTCCTGGGATTCCCCTATCTCTGGGACCCCCGACATGCCCCTGGGAGCATGTGAGTGTCAGGCCCTGGAGACTGATCAGGTGCCCCAGTCAGGCTACCCAGGCTATGCTCTCTGAGGGGGTAGACGACCATACCCAACAAAGCCAGCATCAGAGCACCAGGCCTTTGAGAACTCGCAGATGTCGTCCACTGGCTGTTCAGAGAGGCTCCAGTCCTTCGCTCCTGAAAACTTGGGTGTGTAATTTAAATCTTATTAAATAATGAATCTGGGTCAGTGGTAATTTATAGATTACTCATTAACTGGATAAAAATAATCACCAACTCAACAGTGAGTCATAACAGCAATTANGCGCTGGGTGGGGGGGATAGAGCCTAGCGCTGGTGGGTGTGAGGACATGTCTCCAATTATTTCCCAAAGATCTGGGAGATAGGGGAAAAGCAGCAGGAATATCACCCGAGACTTGCTTTTTCTCTCCTTAATTTTTAAGCCCGTCAGGAGAAATTTAATCCATATGTTCAGAGCTTGTTTACATCGAGGCCATCAAAACAGCATTCGTCAGAAACATTTGAAGTCCAGGAACGCTTCAGCCCTCTTTGTTCCGGGCCTTTGGTCTTTGAACAAGGAAGTTGTCTTGTGCCAGATGCCAAGGGGCCACCCCCACAGGAAAGCTGTCCTGGCTCTATCTCCCACCTTGCCCCTGCCTTCTGCCCCCTTCATGGGGTGTGGGGTAAGAGGCCTGCTGGTTCAACCTTGGGAACCCCTCAAAGGGTGGGTAGTCACCCTGGAAGAGCTGCTCTGCCCAGAAAGACAAAAGAGGCAGTCCCATACAGAAGGGTGGCTTCTTGGCTTTCCGGGCACCAAGTGTGTGTGCCAGACGTTGGGCTGCTGCCTTCATAGCTCCCCGAGGCAGGCATGTCCAGCACCCTCACTGCATAGACAAGGGAAACTGAGGCCAGCAAAGACTCCAGGTGTGGCCCCCATGCACCAACCAGAGGAGTAGAACACTAGACAGAGTGCAGGCCTGCACAGGAGGCTGGTAGGCAGGGGTGCTGCGTACAGAATGCTTCATGACCATTTGTAACTCACAGGAACAGGTGACCAACACAGAGCTGAGGCTGTGCCCTGGTCTGCCTTCCTCTTTCTCCTTCCGTCCTTCCTCTGTCTGTCCCATGTTTGCAGGAATAAACACGTCAGGGCTGTAGCCCGGTTGGTGGAGTGCTTACGGAGGGTGGACAAAGCCCTGGTTCAAACCTCAGTCTGTAATCCCAGCAATTGTAAAGTAGAGGCAGGGGGATTAGAAATTCGAGGACATCCTTGGCTAGACAGCATCCGTGAGGCAAGCCTGGGCTACATGAGACCCTCTCTCAAGCAAGCAAGTGGCTTTGCTGGGGCTGGCCTTGGGGTGTCTTTCTTTTCAGTAGACACTGGATTCTGGATCTATACAAGGGCAGTTGCATGTGTATAACCTGCTTTACCTGGCAAGCCTTACTTATCACCACAGTGATTTTCGACTTCCCTCTGTGGCTGCAGAGTCCACAACTGTGGCCCCAGTCATGGGATTTCCCTAATGCCACAAGGGATGTCACCTCAAGAGGCATCTGCCATTGTACCTATGAGTGACATACCGATAGTCCCCATACTTTTCAGGTGGTGTCAGGACAGAGGGACCATTGGGCATAAGACCTGACCATATCTGTCAGCCTCAGTTTCAAGTCTAACCCAGGTCTAACCCCAGGCTTCTGTGAGGTCTCCTAGCCTGCAGTGACTAAGCCTTTGCAGGTGGTAGATATGCCCAGCGCTCTGACCCGTTTGCTCTCCCCAACCCCTCCTGAGGCTGTGAGTAGGGCACTCCTCTCCTGCCATGAGGGATGGAGGCTGGGAATGGGTGTGGGTCCCATCACCATGAGGGGGCAGAGGAAGCCTGCTGTGTCATCTGCATCTGTTCCCATAATAACAAGTGCCACAAAGTAGGAGTTCTATAGCAGCACAAGGCCAGACTGGGGGGGGGGGAACCCCTCTGCCTTTCCCCCAGGAGGCGTGGCTTCTTCCACACCGTGTGCTCTGTCCTTGTCACCTTGCCTCCCTGAGTCCTCTCTTCTGTTTCTTTTCACTGATGAGGGCACTGGGAACACTTGTGAAAACCTGTATTCCAGGGGAGGAGGTGAGAGAGAAGGTGGGCTTGTCCCTGGGGGGTACAATGACCTCATAAGGGAGGAGACCATTCAGTTAGGAGCTAAAGGCAAGGGGACACTGGGGACAGAGATGAGGTGGGAGAGTTGGGGGGTGGGGTGGGGTTGTGAGATCCGGAGGACCTTAAATGAGGCCAAAAAATTGGCCCATGAGAAACAAAACAGCTGGCAGAGAGGGTGACTGGAAGCCCCTGCTGAGGCCAGCTAGGACTAATCGGGGTCACTGCTGCATGCAAAGGCATGCCAGAATGTCTGGAAGTGACCTGTGGCTCCTTATGACACAAATACACACCCCTGGGTGGAGACAGGTGGGTGAAAGTGTGTGTAAGACTCCAAGTAACAGCCCAACGGAAGCCTGTACCATGTGAATGAGCCAGCCATGCAAATGGACCTCTCTTCCCAGCACTGCTCTCTAATCTTCTAGCCTTCCCCTGGCTCTCCAGCTGCTCCCTGGCTCCAGCTGCTCCCTCCCTTGAGGCCGGCTTTCCCAAAAAATCTGCCATGGTTTCCACCACTACCCATGTGCTTCCAGAGCTGCCTACAGGACCCCTATAGCCATGGGTATCCCACAGGCTGGAGTGGCCTTACTGCCCCTCCGATCCCTCCCCCAGCTGAACTAACAGCACTGTGAGCTACATGGCTTTGACACCACTCTGGGTTCTGCAGTGACATTGCCCTCTAAAGCTAGACAAAATGGCCACTTGGTGGCCATTGTCCAGGGGTTAGGGAGGTTCATGAAGCAGGTGCTGAGACCTTCTGTGACAGCTCCCCACTCCCTCTGGCCGGGGTTTTGAGGCTCCTAGATTCTGTCTGAAATTTTCAACCAGACTTAGGTCAGCAGGGTCCCAGGATGTGACTCTGCCTATCCATCCCAACTCAACCTGCTGCATGGCCAACACCGCCCCAGGCAGGGTATTCAGAAGAGATGTCATAACATCATGCTGTTCCCCTCTCCCACCTCCAAGGTAGCCCAGGAGACAGGAAATCCACAGCCTGGGTTGCCAGGGAGCAGGTGTAAGACTACACATACACACACACACACACACACACACACACACACACACACACACACACCATAGATAGATAGATAGATAGATAGATAGATAGATAGATAGATAGATAGATAGATAGATAGATAGCTTTTTAGAGATAACCATGTGATAAACACTCTCACCCCAAGTCTGTGGACCTGTCCATAATTTTTTTCCTTGGGCTCCATCTCTGCCACAGCATGTTGGTACAGTCATCAGTTCCTCAGCTTTGGACCCCATTTTGCAAGGCCACCAGGGTGTCAACAGTGGCCTGGTTTGTGGCACTGCATAACTGGCCTGGCAGGAACTCAAAGCACGAGGCTGAGGAGGAAACCACAGCGGGGCACTGCTTCCTGGCTTGCCCCCTCTTGCTTGCTTGGCTACTTTTCTTATTCACACCAAGCCCACCTGCCTAGGGGGTGGCGCCACCCACAGTGAGCTGGGCCCTCCCACATCAATCAGCAACCAAGATAATGCCCAGCAGATATACCTACAGGTCAGTTTAATGGAGACATTCTTCAGCTGAGGCTCCCTCTTCCCCACTGACTGTCCATTTGTGTCAAGCTGACAGCAGAAGCTGACTGAGACCCTCACCAATGGATAAGATGCAACTGATAGCCAGGACCCTGAGGGGTGGAGCCTCAGTATGGGAGTGGCCCCAAGGGAGCAGCTGATGGTGTTGGGTGTGACCTTGTTGCTTCCAAGTGAATGACGAGGCCATGATGTGTCCATCAAAGAAATGGTTAAGATGCCCACGCATACCCACGTGAACAGGCGTGCTCACCCACACTCATCCTGGGTCGTTAGAGACTCGTTGGATTATGAAATCATACACTCAAACACAGACCCTGGACAAGTGTGTGGTTGCCTGTCTCAGCGACAGCATGAGGGTTCTATGAGAGTGTAGAGGTAAGTCTTATTCCTGGTGAGCCAGAGTCCAGTGCTGAGAAATCGGGTAACTAAGCAAATTAATCAACAGCACTGAATGGAAGGAAAAGAAATGCACGGATGGATATTTTATAGTCCCAGGCTAGAAAGACTCTCTGGAAGCACAGGGCTTAAGACTGAAATCATAAAGACAATTCTAGCCACTTAAAAATTAACTTCTAAAGAGCAAGTCAGAAGCCGTAAATAAGTTGAGAGATAATAAAACCGGGAACAGCAAGGAATCTGCATGAAAGGTGATAAGCATGCTATAACCCATCAATATATAAAGAGTCAGAAAAAAAATCAATCATACCAGTAGGATATAAATAGGAAGCTGAGCCAGACGGTGATGGTTCATGCCTTTAATCCCAGCACTTGGGAGGCAGAAGCAGGAGGATCTCTCAATTCCAGGCCAGCCTGGTCTACAGAGCAAGTTCCAGGACAGCCAGGGCTACACAGAGAAACCTTAGCTTGAGAAACAAAAACAAAACAAAACAAAATGAAAATAATAATAATATGAATGAATAAATAAATTAATTAATTAATAGGAAGCTGGGCACAGTAGCATACACCATTAGTCTCAGCACCTGGGAGGCGGAGGCGGAAGCAGAGGCAGATGTATCTCTGAGATGGAAACCACCTTGGTCTACAAACTGAGTTCCAGGGTTTCCAAGTCTGAAACAAAACAAAACAAAACAACACAACACAATACAACACAACACAACAACAAAAGGCAAATATCTAAATAATATAAACAACCAGGAGAAGTTGCATGAAAATATAACTACACTCACTAGTTCAGTGCTACATCAAACATGTTCAATAAAATGTTGTCTTGTGCCTGTGCCCACCCCTGTGGATCCCACTCCACGCCCCTTCCCTTAATGGTACCTGTGACCACAAGGGAGATTTCCCGGGTTGGAGGTGACTCAACCCTGCTCCTGCTCTGCACTGGCTCCTCCTGGTTCCAGTGTTCCCTGGCCCCACACACCCCAAGTCCCATAAGTCATTGTGTCCCTGTGGTGGTTTGAATAGGAATCGCCCATAGACTCCTGTTTTGATGCTTGGCCCATGGAGAGCTGTACTATTAGGAGGTGTGGCCTTGTTGAAGGAAGTGTGTCACTGTTGGGGGATGAGCTTTGAGGTCTCTTATGCCCCAGCTTCACTGAGTGTGAGGTCCAGTCTCCTTATGCTGCCTTCAGATCAAGCTGTAGAACTCTCAGCTCCTTTTCCAGCACCATGTCTGCCTGCACGCTGCCCTGTTTATCGCCATGATGGAAGTGGGCTAAACCTCTTAAACGGTAAGCCAGCCCCATGGTGTCTCCTCACAGCAGTAAAATCCAAACTAAGACCTGACCAGGGGATCCAGAGATTTAGGCTCTACACCCAGTACTGCAGAATTCCTGTTCTCCTTTTTGCCAAGAAACTGAGTTAACTGGGAGAAATGAGGCTGCAGGTAATTCCTGCCCCGTGGGACTGTTACAAATATTAAACAAGTCCATGGGTGTAAATGTTTCAGGGATCGCGCCAGCTCGTCAGAAAGACTGAGCAGTGCACCTCGGAGCTCAGATTGTGAAAGTAGGAGAAGCCCACTCACCTGCAGCAACCCCCTCTCTCTCTCTGCTCAGGTCCAGGGGGTGCCCAAGTGTACTGGGCGCTTGCACACCAGAGCTCAATAGCAAGACTGCAAGTAGCTGCCAGAGGTGTGGATAAGGAGGCAGGACTGAGGGTGGGATCACTGGGGACCCCAGCCAAGGCCACTCCTCCCAATAGCCCCACTCCCTGGGTCAGCATATATAAACCATCACACATGTACAAAAGCTCAAAATCAACAAAAGGGCTGGAGAGACGGCTCCAAAGTGAAGAACATTGGCTGCTCTTCCAGAGGATCCAGGTCCAGTTCCCAGCACCGGACATGGTGGCTCAGAACCATCCATAACTGCAGTTCCAGGGGATCTGACAACCTCTTCTGGCCTCCGTGAGGAACTGGCACATACGTGTGCTGCACACCCATATGTAAGCAACTGGCACACACGCGTGGTGCACACCCATATGTATAAGCAAAACATCTAACCACATAAAATGAATACACTTTTTAAAAAAGCAATAAAACAAACAAACAAAGGCACCAGCTGGCAGCCACCAGCCACCAGCCACCAGCCACCAGCCACCAGCCACCAGCCACCACTGAGGTCAGGTGGCTTCCAGGGTCCACAACACTCTCTGGGACAGGGAGAAACCCTACAGCCCAGGCTCAGGGACCAAGCTTGCCTTCTGGGGGATGGGGGTGGGGATCATGGGTTAGTCACATGATTGCCTCTAGAGACCACTGCCTCTGAGTTAACTTTTCATTGCCTGGAGCTGGCTTTCTGGAAAGTTCTAGGGATGGTTCTAATGTTGAGCTCTCTGCTCTCTTCTCTCTTCTCTCTCTCTCTCTCTCTCTCTCTCTCTCTCTCTCTCTCTCTCTCTCTCTCTCTCTCGGGTTTCTCTGTGTGCAACCCTGGCTGTCCTGTAATTCACTATGTAATCAAGGTTGGCCTTGAATTTAGAGGCGCATCTGCCTCTCTCTCCCCAGTGCTGGGATTAAAGGCCTGAGCCACCCCTGTCTGGCAATGTTGAGCTTCTTGAACCCTCAGTATGAACACCCTGAGTCAAGTAAGGGCTGCTTCGTCCCTATGGGTACAGGGCCTGGTACAGCCCCTGCCTGCTGCCCTCTACCTATGGGTACAGGGCCTGGCTGTGCCCTGGGTTCTGACAACCCGAGGGGCTATGAAGTGTTGTGTGTGGTCACTAATGCTTCTGACCTGGGAAAGACTCTTTCAGAAAGCCTTTACAGGGAAGCAACACCCACCCCACCATTGGAAGATGCACGTCTGTCCACTGGTGACATCCTATACACCAGGTATCACAGGCTAACGACACATTTCTGGTACCAGTTTGATCCAGAGGTCACCTACAAATATCTCCTGGTGAGCCAAGGACAGATACTCAAACGCGGAGTCAAAACTCGAGCTTTCTGGGTTCTCTTAGAAGGGGGGGGACCATCTGGTCACACTGCACCTGTACCTGACACACACCTGGACAGAACACGGTCACATCTGCCTCTTCAGGTGGCCCCCACCCCACCCCCGCTTCCTATTGGTTACTGCCTCTGCTGCCTTACTGTGGGTGCCCAAAAGCTGGAAGGCCAGACCATCACTATTTGAACCTCAGACTTGTAGCCATCCTCTTGCCTCAACTTCCTCACCGCTGGGATTATAGATGCGCACCACGTTTCCATTCCATTTTTACATTTCAACAACCTTGCTGGCTCCAGAGGGTCCCTCAGTTTCTAACCCACAACCAAATGTGTTTCCACATGCGTGTCTATGCACACATATACAAGCATATACACATATAAACTTGTAAGTGAACAAATAAACTTACAAAACATGCCTATAAGTACAGGCACACACATGCATATATGCTCACGAAGCAACCATGCATACTTCTGCATGCATGCACACCGCTATAGCACAAACACCTGCCATACACACACACACACACACACACACACACACACACACACACACGCCCCACATCTCACCTCCACCTCATCTCACACACCTGACCTTGAGGCTCTGTCTCTTGACGCACCCCACCCCCACCACGCAGGGGCTCCGTGGGTGTCACGGTGGATTGATGGATGGGGTAGCTCGGCTTTCCCAAACTACCGCATGTGTTTATTATGGCGACGAGTGTGGGCCTGGCGGCTTCTGGCTTGTGTAAGTGTCAACTGGCGACAGCATGTGCTCTACAGAAGGCAGATGTCAAGGGGGCAGCAGAATGGCCGCCCGCACCGTGAGGACCACCCAGGGGTACTGCTCATGTCGGCATGGGCCTCCCTGGTCTTTGATGAGAGAAAAGCCCTGTGGGAAGGTGTGAGTGGTGGGATGGACCCTCAGATCTGTTTCACCCTGGAGAGCCAGTGCCAAGCAATCCACCCACTCTGTTTGCTCTGAAGACGCCAGACCCCTGCTCTGGTCTCCCTGAAGGTCCCATGGTTACCAACAAGTCCCAAGAGGCTTCTCCCTTTGTCTGCAGCAGTATCTGGCACCTGACAGGTACCCGGCACTTTCTACCCTGCTCACAGTTCTCCTCAGCTCCGTCCTTAGTCCTTAGTCCTGCTAGAGCTGTGACATCCTTAGGATATTTTGACCATTGTCTACACTGGGCCCCAGGGAGCTCTTAAGGGATACCACTGTCTGGGCGGCCCCTACTCTGCTTTGTGAGAGATGTGTTGCCACGCCCACTTCGCAGGGAAGGAAACCAAGTTGCATACTGGTTCCCCTTCCTCCTGCCCTTCCTCCTTCTGCTTCTCCATCCTAAAACTGAGGTCACACAGCCCCTCCAAGCACCCTTCTATAGCAGCCTCTCTCTGTCCACCTGTCCTGGCTGGGCCACCCAGCCAAGTCCCCTGGGACACTGCTGACACTCCAGATCTGGGTGTGTCCAGTCCCCACATCCTCGCTTCCCCTCAGGAGACTTGGCAGAAGCCTAGCTGGCTAACAATTCCACCCTCTCTCTATCTCACCATCTTACTGAATATGGTAAACCTTAGCTTTAGAGACTTAAAAACCCAAACAGCTAAGAGAATTTAAGCAGAGGAGGCCGCCTGTCCCACAAAGCAGAGAAAACCTGTTGGGAGGCAAAGCTCTCTTCTGTGTGGACAGCACCCCCACCCCCACCCCCTACTGAGCTCAGCACTGGGTAGGAGAGTGGTTTTGTTTCTTTTGTTGTTGCTGGTTTTGTTTGTTTGAGACGGGGTCTCATTATGTAGGCCAGACTGGTCTGGGACTCAACTTCTGCCTACCTCTGCCTCCAGAGTGCTGGGATTATAGTGTGTCACCACGGCCAGCTGGTTTTGCTTCTGACAAAATGTCTCACTGTGTAGCCCAGGCTGTCCCTAAACTGTCCTGAATGCTGGGAATAACAGACACAGTCCACCAGACCCAGCTAAAATGATGATGGCGATGGTGGTGGCAGTCGCCATGGCAATGGTTATGGTGATTATATATATATATATATATATATATACACACACACACACACACACATACACACACACACCTTTTTTTTCCTTCACAGGGTCTTAGACAGTCCAGGCTGGCCTCCAACTCCGTATGAAGCTGAGTTTGGCCCTTGGGTTTTCATCTTCCTGTCTCCACCTCCCGAGTGCTGGGATTGCACGCTGCACCTCCACACTTGGTCCTCCGTGCTGACGCTGACGGAGGCCAGGACCTTGTATGTGCTGGGCACACACTTTCAGACTGGATTCATTGTTGAGGTGTTGTGTGTCCTTTCTTGGAGGAGGTATGAGGACAGAGAGTGTGCTGAGGACAGACCAAAGAAACGGTTCCACCCTGGTCCAGCATGAAGAGCTAATGAGTTCACTGAACCATATTACAGGGGCTGGGGTGGGTGGGTCGCTCAGGAGCAAGGAGGCAGGCCTGCTGGGGGAGGGGTCGCTCAGAAGCATGGGGAGGAGTCAGCTGGGGGAGGGTCACTCAGGAGAATGGGGAGGAGTCACCTGGGGGAGGGATCACTCTGGAGCACCCTAACTCACTCATGCATGCAGACAGACAGGCAGACAAGAACTCAACCCTTCCTCCCCGCCCATGAAAGATGCCAGCAGCTCCCTTACCTTGCTGCCATCAGACCTAGCTGTCAATGTATTCTTTATATTCCGTTGCCATGCATATAAGCCAAGAGGCTCTAACTCAGGAAGTAAAAGAAAGAGCTGAGAAGGCTGTGTAGGAAGAGCAGCAGGGGCTCCTGTAAGGGAAGCTAGTGAGCATGGATGGAGGGACCCCTCACAGGACCGGGCTCCAGAGGCCTGAGGGCTGAGTTCCAGTCCAGCCACTCCTGTAACTGAGGATTATCTAACCACTCTGAACACAGCATTCTTGCTGATGAAGTGAGATATTCAGGGGTGGTTTGCAGGGGAAGAAAAACAAAAAGACTGAGAGAGAAAGAAAATGATAGGTGTCGTTGTGTCTACTGTGGAAAGGGATTTCCCCCATAAATTTCCTTCCTTCCTTCCTTCCTTCCTTCCTTCCTTCCTTCCTTCCTTCCTTCCTTCCTTCCTATTACATTGCATTGCTTGCTTGCCTGACTGCCTGCTTGTGCATAGGTATGCATGCAAATACGCATGCCATGGTGTGTACAGAGGTCAGAAGAGCCTGTTCTTTCCTTCCCCGTGTGGATCCTGGGATAGAACTCGTACCCTGGGCTGGTCTGCAAGTGCCTTTATGTGCTGAGCCATTATTCACTATGACAGAGGAACGAACCTGGCTTGAAGCAAGACCAAGTTCGTGCAGAGGTGCATTATGACCTCAAACTCATCTTCCAGCCTGGGACCAGCTCTCCTACCTGTCACACATTTCCAGAAGCACTTACAGTTGTGGTCGCAGAGACTAACCCTCCCTCATTCCTGATTTCTAGAACAGTCTCCATTTCAGGCCATTAACCTGTGGGGCAGTGAGTCAAAGGCCAAGCAGGGAAAGCCAGGGCATGCTTTGTTGGTTCCCCAGAGTTGACATGAGCAAAGGACTCAGGGGCAAATGAACTTTTAGAGACATGTCTTCAGGGAACCCACTGGGAGTGGGGACAGACAGCCAGGGATGAAGAGGCCAAGCAGGTTCATCCTGAGGGTCAGTTACACCCGAGGCTCTCAGTCCGAGGTCTAGGAGCAAAGCCTTGCTAGGTCTCCAGGCAGTGACAGGGCAGGGCCAGCCCGGTGGCTCCCTCCGGGCCTGCTGCCTCCAGTGGATAATAAGGTTCTGGTACCTGAGGGTAGATGCCCAGGGCAGTCAGAAGGCAGTTCAGGGAGCACAGAAGCCTGGAAGCAAAGGGCGGCAGGGTCTGCAGGAGAATTGGACGTTCCCTTCTTGAGGACACCTCATGAGTCTGTCTAGATCCTTGAAGAGGTCACAGGCTGCCTTCATCCTTCTAGCCTCAGGCACCTGACTCCAGTCAGCACCCCATCTCTACCTCCCACTATCCAATTGCTTTATAGCTGAGCCAATGGCCTAGGAGTTAACAGATGTCACACGGTCCTAGCAATGTCTACTCAGCCTGGGGAGGGTCAGCAATTCAGTGTGGGTAGGCCCAGAGCCCAGGCTTCGGTCAGTTCCAAACATCAAGAACCATCCCCAGAGGTATTTGGGCCTGAGATACCAGCCAACCATAACTCACTCACCGCTCCATCCACCTCGTCATCCACCCATCTGTCCACCCACAAACCTACAGACCCACTCTTCCACTCAGTCACCCACCTACCCTCCTACCTCCCCTAAGCCTAACCCATCACCAACCCACCCACTCTTAACCCATCTACCTACCTACCCATCCACCCACCTGTCCATCCCCCCATCCGTCCTTGGGCCTACCCTCTTACAAGAGAGAACATGGGCTTTGGTACCAGGATCTGCTGGCACGGGACTTTGGAGGAGAAGCTCAGACCAGCTCAGGTCCCAGTGGAGACTGCCGAGCAATGCTCACTGAGCCTGGGCTGGGCTCCTCAAAAGCCTCCCGTAAGTGCCCTTCATCACCGAGGTCTCTTCCTCACTGCCCTCATCTCTGCCACCTGCTCTGTTGTTTCCCAGGCCACCCTCCTCCTCCGTTCCAGTCTGGGTCCTAGCCTTGCAGACCAGGGGCCAGCCTGTGAGAGTTTGGACTATGAGGGCCATGGCTGAGGGTCCTGCTCCACAGTGGCTGTTTCTGGCCGAGGTCCCAGATGCCCACACCGTCCAGTCAGTAGCTCTGACTGAGGCCTTTGGGCTCAATCTCAGAGTCCCTGACCTGTAGCAGGAAAGAACGCTGTAGCTAAGGTGAGAGGCCTGAACAGCTGTCTCCAGGCAAGGCTGGAGGAACAGCTGGTGGATGAGATCTTCCTGTCTCTTCTCTGCCTCGGGGTCTCTGGCTCAGGCTTAGCCTGGGCATTCTTCCCCTTGGCCCTAAATGGACATTTTAATCCTGTTTCTAGGCAAGCGTGTCCAGAGGATGGAGAAGGACCTGGTCCTGCTTGAGTCTCTCTTTGGGGAGCAATGTGATTTTCCGAGAGCTTGTAGCTTCTCCATCAGCTCATGGGTGGAGAAAGCACAGGCTCACTCCTCCACCACGACTGAGGCAGGACAGTGGGATCATGGTAACCCTGGCACTGCTTGTCTCTCCCAGTGTGTCCCAAAGCCCCACACTGTTCCCTGTTCTGTCCCCTTGTCTTCAAGGTCTCTCTCCAGGCATCTCTCCCTGCCTCCACCTCACACACTATGAAGGCAGTTGGCCCATTGTTTTTGTTGTTGTTGTTGTTTGTTTGTTTGTTTGTTTTGTTTGTTTTCAAGACAGGGTTTCTCTGTGTAGCCCTGGCTGTCCTGGAACTCACTTTGTAGACCAGGCTGGCCTTGAACTCAGAAATCTGCCTG
The DNA here is from genome assembly GCA_902729485.2 of Mus minutoides. Lineage (NCBI taxonomy): Eukaryota > Metazoa > Chordata > Mammalia > Rodentia > Muridae > Mus > Mus minutoides. The sequence continues at coordinate 44,101 of CACVCL010028587.1, forward strand.
CCTCCCAAGTGCTGGGATTAAAGGCGTGCGCCACCACGCCCGGCTTGGCCCATTGTTAAGGCTTGAGTCTACATAGACACCAGGCTAACATCTTGGGCACTTCATTTGAAGGTAGTGGTGAGACTTGGTGGAAGGCTATGGGACCTTTTAGTGATAGGATCTGGGGGGGGGGGGGAGGTAGGCCGCTAGGAGCAGATCCTCTAAGGCAGGGGCTCTGCTGGGAACTGGAAAGAGGCCATCCCTGTTAGGCCGTTCTATCTCATTCTGGGGGGGGGAGGTAGGCCGCTAGGAGCAGATCCTCTAAGGTGACAGCTGAGCCTGGCTCTGCGGCACTCTCCTGCCACTGTGAGCCTCCCTGTTAGGATGGATGGAAACCCTCTACCACAGATGACTGGTGCTAGCAAGCGGAGCTATAGCTGTGAGAAACCTGACCTTGTGGGCTGTAAGCTAGCTGTCAGGGGGAGTTTAAGCTACAGAAGACTAGACTGCCCAGAGCAGAGCTTAATGGCTGGTTCTGGTGGGAGTTCAGCAAACCTGAGTACCAATATGGTGGCCTGTGAGGACCCAGGCAAGAACAGGGGCTCTGCTGGGAACTGGAAAGAGGCCATCCCTGTTAGGCCATTCTATCTCATTCTCACAAAGCGTTTTTGCCAACACTTATGTGAAGCTTAGCTAAAAACTAATGGACACCCTGGCGCGGTGGTGGCCCACACCTTTAATCCAAGTACTTATGACCGAGAGATAGGCAGACCTTTGTAAATTCGAGGGCACCTTATTCTGCATAGCTCATTCCAGACCAGCCAGAGCTACAAAGTGAGATCCTGTCAAAAATGAAAATAAAATGGAAACATTAATTTGAGTGCAGGTAAGGAGGCCAGAGGACAACTCTAGTGTCTCCTCAGGGCTGCCTACCTGGATTTTGGGGGGGAGGTCTGTGGTGTGGGGAGGGTTGTATGGTACTTTGCGGGGGTGTGGGTGTAGGGGAAGAGGGGAGAGGGAGACAGCCCGCATCTGGCCAGAGTTCCTGTGCTCTGGGCAGGCAGACTCAGGAGGACTGCCGGACGCTTTCCACGTCCCCAGGTGGGTATCTGGCTGTGTGAAGCCACTGACCCCACACAGCCGGGGGTGGGGGGTGGAAAAGGGGCAGCCCCCAGTACCAGGTTCTCAGTCTCTGGCATCCCACGCTGGATATGGCAGAGGAGCTAAGAACAGGATAGGCTTCCCATGGCAACACTCTCAGCCCCGGAGATAAGGGAAGAGGGCAGAGGGAGAGAGGTTCTCATGCAGGCAAGAGCCCTTAGTCCGGGCCTTGATGAACAGAGACAGTGTATGATTTTAGAGCTTTTTTTTTTTTTTTTAGAAAGGCATGGGGAAAGAGAAAGGGGAGAGAGAGAGAGAGAGAGAGAGAGAGAGAGAGAGAGAAGGGCCATGGCTAAGAGGAGAGAAGGGGGAAGGGAAAAAGAGAAAGAGCTAGAGAATAAGAAAGGTGAAAGCTTAGAGAGAGGTAAAAGCTTAGAGAGAGTAAGAGAGAGAGAGTAAGAGGGAGAGTAAGGAAAAGTAAAAGCTTAAGTGAGCGAGGGGGGGTCAAGCAGCCCCTTAGAGTGGGCCTGTTATCTTGCTGTTGCTAGGTAACTGGGAGGAGTCTAGCCTGAAGGTCAGAAGCTTGGGACCGTGTGTCTGTGACTGAAAGCCACGAGCCTCTCCTGTGGGGGCTGTGAGGGCTTTAACTTTGACAGGAGCCAGGGGTCCAGGAGACATGGGGAAACACCTTCTGTCCCATGTAGGTGAAAATTATCACCAATGGGTCCTACCAGGGTTCACGACCTCAGCTCGACTGGAGAGCAGGCCGTCTGTGCATAGCCCATTGCCCTACAGTACTTGATCTTATTTTTGAGATGAGATCTCTCATTGGGCTGAAAAAAAAAGTCACCGAGTAAATTGCCCTACTTGCTAACAAGAGGAAGCCACCTCGGCCCTGGGATCAGATGCAGAACACACCCACCCTGCTCTCTCTTTATCGTTGTTTGTTTTTAATATAGGTTCTGGGAATTGAACTCCCATCCTCATGCTTGGTAGTCAAGAGTGTTCCTGGCAGAGCCATTTATCTGCCTAGCTCCCTCCGTTCCACCCCTGACCAAATGTGTTTTAACAGTCACACAATCTGAAACTGAAAAAAACAACTGTCAGTCTGCGGCAGATTATGCAATGAAGGCTACGTTCCTGATGCAGAGGACTGATGGAGACAGGTCAACAGATCCTGCTTGCCGGTGGAAGAAGTGATCATCACAGAGCTCTGGAGCCAGCCTGTCTGGTGTCCCCCACCCTGCGCACAGTTCCTCAATAATCCCAGGCTCCATCCATCCCTGTACCACTTCCCAAAAGTCAACCATGCCCAGGGTGCAAGGGAATCTCTGATTACCTGGGCCATAAATGTGTTGTTCGGCTGTCATGTGGCTTCAATCTATCAATACGATTCAATGGCTACAAGGTAGGGACACAGAAAAACCACTCCTCTGCTTCCCAGACTAAAAAAGGCTTAGCAGGTAGGTGGTCCTAGCTACTGGGCTGGGGAGTAGTCTTAAACTAAGGCTAGCCTGGGCTACATAGTGAAACTCTCATCTCAGAAAGCAAAAGGAGTGGGGAGAACTCAACAGCTGTCCTTGACCTTCGTTCTTTCTATTCGGTGGTGGCGTGGCACCCACAGTATAACCAAGAGGGAAAGGGCCACCTGCCAAAGATGGAGACGCGGGAGCATAGGAGCGCTCGTGTACCAAGATATTTCCCTGCAGCTTCCCTCACCAGCCGAGAGGGCCAGCCTTCCTCAGTGAGTAAGAAAACATGAGTCCTGTGTATCTAAAATACACTGTGGTGAATTTCTGCATGTACAGCTAGTATGATCTAGAGACCATCTCCTTCCCTGCAGCTCCACCACAGCCAAAGCTGTCTTTCAAAGGGTTTACTGTATCTTTCTCAAACCCCATGTCCACCCTTAAAGCAGCACTAGAAAGCATTATGCTGATTCAGCATAGTTGGCCCAGTCCACACGCCTTAAGAGAGAGATTCTATCCAACAGAGGACGAGGGATGGACTCACAGCCAAGGAAGTGGGGCTGAGCAGAGCAGGGCACCACTGTTCCTACACAGAGACACCACCTCCACAGGAGTCCCCAGCACCCAGCCAATCAGGTGTCTTTCTGGCTCTTCTCAGATTCGTACACTTGGCTATGATATCCTGGCCTTTCCTCTTAGAGGACTCCCCTCTTTATTTCTGCAGCCCCACCTGGCCCCCAATCTCTTTCTTTATTAGGTCATCCAATCTAGACTTCTGTCACCATCACCATCCCCAAGCTGACCCCAGCATGGTGGTTCTGTCGACTTGACAAAGCTGACCCCAGCATGGTGGTTCTGTCGCGACACAACCTAGAACCACTTGGGAAGAGCTCCAATGAGAAACTGTATCGCATTGACTTTGTGAGATTGTCTTGATCATGCTGAGTGTGGATGGGACCGTTCCTGCCGCCATGACATCTCCACAACGAAGGGCTGTGACTCGGAACTATACACTGGAGTAAGACATCGTTGTTGGGATGTTTTATCACAACAAAAGGAAGCAAAGCAGATATCACAGTACCTTCCGGACCTGACGGTGCTTCCACTTGCCTCACAGCGGGGGCAGCAGAGGAGCTAAGGCATCAGGGTCCCACCTCCCTTAATCAGATAGCCTTCATCGGTAGGAATGGATCCCCTTTCCCAGAAGGCACTGGCAGCTCTCAGGAGACCAAAGTCAGGAAATCACCCTGGAGAAGTGGAGGCAGTCTGATCACCTGGGTCTCACCTGGACTCCTGTGACCTTGACTTGGCAGGTGGCAAAAAAAAAAAAAAGAAGACATTTCGGACAAACAATGGATGGCTTGCTAGTCTGGTTTGGGATGTTTTACTGGTTATGACCCTACTAAGTGGGTCCACACTAAGTGCCCAGCCCTCTTTGAGTTCTTACTATGTAAATGAAGCACACAGATCACCTCCCACCCCCGTGCTAACCCGGGTAACCTGCACACAGTAGGCATTTAGTAAGTACTTACCCTTGATGGTTCCATCCCAGACAGCAGAAGTCCTCCCCTCACCCTGAGGGTACAACTGGGGGTTCTCTCCATGGACAAAGAGAAAGCCCCCCGCTTTTGGAGGCTAGCTCAGTGAAATGTTTCTCAAGGGATGAGAGAGACTGGGCATCTATCCCAGACTACATTAGGAGGCTAAATGAACAGGTGGCTGATGGTGACCCACCCCATGCGATGTTCTATACCCAGCAGAGAACACTCTGACCAGTGGTGACAGAAAAACTGAAATGTCACATTCCCCAAGTGATAAAGAGGCCGGACAAGAGGCCTGGACTTCAGCACCCAATCATTGTCTCCCTGAACATTGTCCCCTGGCCACTAAGGTCAGCAGCAGCATGCTGGTCTTTTGTTTTTGTTTTTGTTTTTGTTTTTTGACAGGGTTTCTCTGTGTAGCCCTGGCTGTCTTGAAACTCACAAGACCAACTTGACCTTTGAACTATGATCTACCTGCCTCTTCCTCCCTAAGTGCTGGGATTGAAGGGGTACACCACCACCAGGCCCATATGTCCTCTTCTTCCCCAGATTGTCTGCGCCACCCCAGCTCACTGTATGACCTCCTACTGGGTGGTACCCTCTAGGTTTCAACACTAATAACAGAGATGTCTCCAGAGGGCAGTGATCCAACAACACAGCAACAAACAACAACAGCAACATGCAGTGTGACTTTGGCTATGTTACTTAACCTCTCTGTGCTCCACTTTCTTCTACAGACATGGGAGCGATTAGAGTGCCCATGCTATGGGTTGTTGGGAGGTTTCGGTATAACCTGGCTACGGGTGACACCACAGGGCTGTCCCCATGAACAGAGTGGATCTGCACATCTGCCCTCTGCATCCTCTTGCCTGTCTAGCACCTGACTCTTCTGGAATGGGCAGACAACCCCTGCCTCATCCACTCAGGCTTTGGTCAGAGAGTATGTTCAAAGCTGATTTCCTCTACACCTTCTGTAGATGCTTTGAGTGAGTTCATAGAAATGCCCCCAAACCCAACTCTCTAACAACTAATGCTCCCTGATTAGCTATGTATGTGTGTGTGTGTGCCTGTGTGTATACATGTCTATGTGGGTATGGATGTCTCTGTGTGTGTCTGTGTGTGTCTATGTGTAAGAGCAAGTACATATGTATATGTGTGTGGGAGGGTGCCTATGTGTCTCTGTGTACAAGTAAGTCTGAGTAGGTGTATCTCTGTGTGTGTGTCTGTGCATATGTGTGTGTCTATGTGTGGGGGGCATGTGTGTGTGTGTGTTTGTGCCTGTGTGTCTGTGTATGGGTGGTACCTATGTGTGTGTGTGCCTCTGTGTGTTTCTGTATGTTTCTGTGTGTGTGTGTGTGTTGAGGGTTGTGCACTTGCGTGTCAGCAGTGGTACAGTCTTCTTCAGTCTCTCTCAGCATTATACCCTCTAGTCAGGGTCTCACACTGAACCTTAGGCTTGAAGTTCCCTGGCATCCCAGCACACACACACACACACACACACACACACACACACACACACACACACACACACGGGCAACAGGAGCACTCGCAGCCACACCCAGCTTTTATGTGGGTGGTGGGACTGAACTCAGAGCCTCGAGCTGTGTGGCAAGCACTTTCCTGACTGAGCTGTCACCCGAGCCCAGCTAACCAGGAAATTTAAATTATTTACGCACAAAACCAACCATTTTGCCTACGATGCCCTCCAGGCCCTGGGATGCAAGGTGCTCTCTCTCATTCTGTTGGCAACAGTCCGCAGCGCCACCTTCTCATTAGCACCGAATAACAAAAGTCTAACAGCAGCGCCCCTCCCCACGCTCACAGCCTGCCACCAGCTGAACGGTGTGAAAACGGCTCGGCTCCTGGGACAAGCAACTTCGTCTTTTTTCTTCTTCCTATTTCAAATAAAACTTGCCCACCCAAGCATACAGGCCAGAGGGAAGTGGGGTGGGGGTGGGGTGGTCTGAGTGGCAGGTCCCGTCTAGGACTTGGTGGTGGTGGGGAACCTAGAGGGCTGGATATCTTGATTGTCCCTCCTCCTGCTTTCCCGCCCCTCCCCCTCTCCTCCTTTCCTCCTTTTCTTCCCACCCCCTTCTCTGGGGAAAAGGCTGCAGACTTACCGAGACACAGAGAGGCTCACGGCACACGTGTGTCAGCACAGCCGCATGGCCAGAGTGGCTGGAGAGGTCTGAGAATGAACTGTTGTTCATCCAATGGGTGCATCCAATGGGTGCATCGTCAGCTGACCGGGCAGGTCCTGGGGTGCCCCCTCCCCATACAGAAGAAGCCCAAGAGCAAACATCACCCCTGCCCTCCAGGATCTGCTGCTGTCTGCAGAATGTCCTGTCAAGCCTATAACTGAAGCTGTGACAGGTGCCCTAAGTTCCCAGACACTTGTGTGTGTGTGTGTGTGTGTGTGTGTGTGTGTGTGTGTGTGTGTTTCCTCTTGTTCCGGTCAACCCCACTCGCTCTGCTCGACCCCGCTCCCTCCGGCCAGCCCCACTTGCTCCCGGCTGCCCCCGTACGGCCCCGGCTTGTTCCAGCCAGCCCCGCTCGCTCCGATCGGCTCCGCTTGCTCCGGTTTCGTTCTAGCCGGCCCTGTTCGGCCCCACTCGCTCCGGCTCCGCTCGCTCCGGACAGCCTGGCTTGCTCCGGTTGGTCTCTCCGGTCCAAGGATTCATTTCTTATTATTCTCCATAAGTACGCTGTAGCTGACTTCAGACGCACCAGAGGAGGATGTCAGATCTTGTTACGGGTGGTTGTAAGCCACCATGTGGTTGCTGGGATTTGAACTCATCACCTTCGGAAGAGCAGTCCAGTCGGGTGCTCTAACCTGCTGAGCCATCTCACCAGCCCCACTTGTGTGGTTTTAAACCCATGCATTCAGAGGCTGAGGAATTGTATCAGAGGTCAAGAACAAGGACTGCCCTTGCAGAGGACCTGAGTTTGACTCCCAGCACCCACACTAGGCAGCGCACAACCATATGTAACAGCCCCAGGGGATCTAACACCCTCTTCTGAGCTCCCTAGACACCAGTTCTCATTTGCACAAAACCACTCTGAAATACAAATTTGTATTACACTCACATACACAATATTAGAAATTCCAGCACTCAGAAGGCAGGGGCATGTAGATGTCTGTGAGTTTGAGGCTAGCTTGGTCTATATAGTGAGGTGCAGGTCAGCCAGGGCTACATAATGAGACCCTACCTCAAAAATACCAATCAACAACAACAATAATAATATTTTAAAAAGCCATCCATTCAGCTCTCCCATACACCGGTCTCTTTTAGTATCTTGCTAAGAATTCACAACAGGTTCTTTCCTGCATAGGCCAGTACTGGGCAGAGAAGCGCTCATGCTAACGGATCTACCAGGGGCCCACTAAGTATGGACTCTTCAGGGAGAGCTCCCGGAAGGCTGTGCATGCTCAGGATGGGGTTGAGTCCTCTCTTCACTTCCTGGAAAGGCAGGAACCTCTGGGTGGTGACCTGAAGCAGTGGATAGCGCTTTTGTGCAGCCCGGAGAAACCCCACCGGCAATCCATCAAGGCAGAGGGAACAGACGTTGGGAAGCCATAGTGACTTTGGGTACCACTCTCTTTTCATCCTCCTCCATGGGTGTGGCCCATGGCCTTAGCCTTCTTCTTCCTGAGACGCAACAAACTCCACAAGGCTTCCCATTGGCTGTGCTCCAGTTACATGGCCAGAGACTGGAGAATATAACACTCTAATTGGTTAAGGCCACAAGTGCAGGCTCAAAGAGGATTCTGATTGGTTAGTAGGCAACGTCTGTTCCTTTGTGGAATCTGTTCTCTTGTGGAGGAGGAAGGGGAGGTGGGGACAGGCCTGGGAGAAAGGAAAGCTAGGTTTAAATGGTTTTAAGGAAAAATATGAGCAATAATGGGGCAAACAAGGTGCCGGGCACACTCTTCCCCCAAGTCACCCGTTCCCAAGGGGATGTTGCCTCCCTCACAAATTACCCTAACATCCAGCCCAGTTGAGTTTGAGCTTTGCCCTATTCAACATGTATTCCAAGCAGTGAAAAGGATAACAGTGGGAAAATGCGGCTCTGGGCTGAGGGAGATGGTTCTGTGGTAGAAGCACTTGGGGCTCTTCCAGAGGACCCGAGGTTAGTTCCCAGCTCCCCTCATAGGACGCTCTTAACACCTGTAAATCCATCTCCAGAACATGCGCCCTCTTCTGGCCTGCTCCAGCACATGCGCTCTTCTCTCTCTCTCTCTCTCTCTCTCTCTCTCTCTCTCTCTCTCTCTCTCTCTCTCCCATTATTATTTTTTTTTTCAAGACAGGGTCTGTAGACCAGGCTGGCCTCGAACTCAGAAATCCACCTGCCTCTGCCTCCCGAGTGCTGGGATTAAAGGCGTGCGCCACCTCGCTCAGCTTGACTATTCTTTATCAGACATTCACATTTACATTCTGTGTTCAATGAAATAGCTATCCTTCCAGGGGAGGGAGCTTCAGGAAACAGATTCTGTTACAGTGACCGGGAGAGAGGGGGAGAGGGAAGATGAAGACGGGAAGGCTTCTCTAGGGTGGAGACCAGGGCTGGGGCTGAATATCGACACCCCAGCAAAGCTGTCTCCTGCTGGCTTGGCTCCAGTGCTTATGTGATTCATCAGCCATCCTGTCCTGGAAGAGCAATGATCAAGGTGATGACCCCCGGTCTACCTATCTTGACCTACCTTGGTGTTTGGCGCGAACTCTCGACCCCTCCACTGCCATTAATGAGTCTTAGAATAAGGGGAAGTCAGGGGCCACAGCCCTTGCCCTCCTCCGGAGCGGGACCTTCAGTTTAATTATGTGGATTCTAAGAGCTCAGGGGACGTTAATGAGAATCTTTGAACCAATCCTTCATCTCCACCCCCAGCCCCTAGGGGAGAAACTGGCTTATCCTCTGTAGAGACAAGAGCTACTGCAGCGCACAGTTTCAAAAGTCCCGTTTCTCTATTTGTTTTCCATATCTCCAAGAGACGGTTGGGGAAATGAGTCACACTTCGCCCAGGAACGTGCCCCGGCGAGACTCCCTCCTGCACTCAAGGCAAGTCGCTGTCCCCTGGGCTGAGATTCAGTGGGGAAGGGGGCAGGTCCTTCTTACCCACCTGGCTGACATTGCTCTAGGGATGAACAAGGAAGCCACCCGCGTCCTGTGAGGTTCACATTGCATTCCAGGGTTGTCCCCGTCACTGTGCCTCTCCTCGGACCTGAGACCTATTCCCTGCCTTCACACGGATATAAAGTCCTGTGTTGGAACTGTGACACGGTGTTTCAGACTCACAGAGCCATCCCTGCCTTACTAGAGAAACATTTTATGAGTTTGGGTTTTGTTTTGTTTTGTTTTGTTTTGTTTTGTTTTGTTTTGGGTCGGGCCCTATTTGAGGAGGTAAGGGATAGAGGGACATATTGGTTTAGTGTGTGTTCTTTGGAGATGAAACTCTCTTCTTTGAAGTTTAAGACCAGTTGTAAATCCTTGAAGTTCATCCTTTTATATTAGCATGTTAACAAGCTTTGGAGGCCTGACAGGCTGACAGGAAAGCCCAGCTGGGTTGCTCCTGAGCGCCCCCTCCCCCTTAATTCAAAGCAGAAGCGGCCAGGCTGTTTACAAATGCGGCAGGAAGGGGCTGCTCGGTGATGAAGCCATCGGGCCTGTTGCTTTCTCCAGACGGAGGCCCAGTTGGAATCAATTAAGAAAGGAAGTCACCATCCTCTCACCACTCTCTGGAAGAAACCTTTGCCCCAGATGAAGTTCAACAATGAACATGGAAGAAGAAGAACAAGAGAAGCCCCCCCCCCCCAAATGTGTTCAACATGAATTTAGGTCTTTGGTGGTAAGGATGACCCAAGAAATAAGGTTCTGATTCCCATACATGAGAATCATGTTATGTGTTGGCTCTGCTGGGAGCAGGAAGAGGGCACAGGATGTAAAGCAAAGCTCTCCCCTGGAAACTGAGGTGAGAGCGCTGTACAGGACTCCATCACTCTTGTGAGCATGCGCGCATGCGCAGTCTCTGGGGAGCGAGTCAGACGTGGCCTCAGGAAGGGCCCTCTGAGCTGACCGGCTCTGTGCCTGGCCTGCCCTGCACCGGTGCATGAGAAGGTGAGACATGGTTCCAAATAGGTTCTCTTGGGCATATGACAGGCCTGGTAGCATTTGTGAGGGACAGAGATGAGTCCAAATGCATCCCTGTGAGCAGCGTGGTTTCCCAAAGCATTCATCCAGACCCTGCTTGATCGGCAGTGCTTAAAGCTGCCATCTTTGGGATACCTCGTGGGGTACCTGGCTTAGGGAAGGTTCCTAGAGCTCCCAGCGAGGTCTGTCCACTGTACCTCATCTTTCCATTCACAAGATTCACGTTGTGGCTCCTCCTGTTCCCCTCACAGTGAGACAGACTCCCGGTATGCCACAGGAGTTTCAGGCAGCCTGGTTGCTTTTTCAGTTTGAAAATAAGGCACCTCCTTGTAAAGCAGCCTCTTCCAGACATGGGGCTGAGTCTCTTGAAGCCTCAAACTCGTGATTGTTGCCAAAATCCCACGTGTACCTGGTTAAGGGACCAAAACATCCTACCAGAAATGTAAACAGTCACAGTGGAGAGTCGGCTCATTGGAACCATCTTGTGGAGCCAGAAAACATTTCTTGGAATGTGTGTCACAGTCTAAGTGGGACCCATTGCCGGGCAAGTGTTTCCGGTGACTTCTGGTCTGGACTGAACTCTAGGACCTTCCTTATAGCCTGGCAGCAACCCTTCCACTCTGGTTCCTGTGTAAAAATAGGATAGCATGCCCTGTCTGGAGGGTAAATTTGAGCACTAAATGAGAACAGGTCACCAAGTGGGTGTCTAGTAAGCGACAGCCACTAAGGCACTGTGGCCTGTGGACTTGCTAGAAACAGACTTGCTAGAAAGAATGCCACCTCAGTGTACCCTGGCAAGGATTCTCTTTTCATTCGCCAGTGATGGTAATCCTTGAACCAAGAAAGGCTCGTGCAGGACAGATGTCAGCAAATGAATGAAGAAGGTGGCTTGACGGTTCTGACCACAGGGTCTGATTACAGAGTGTGCATGCGTATGTGCACGTGTCTTACTAAACATTTGTATCGCAAGACTACTCTTTCTCTTCTTCTTCTCCTCCTCCTTCCCCCTCCTCTTCTTCCTCCTTCTCCTCTTCCTCTTCCTCCTTCTCTTCTTCCTTCTTTCTCCTTTCTTCTCCTCCTCCTTCCCCTTCTCCTCTTCTTCCTTCTCCTCCTTCTTCTAGACAACAAGACAGAGTCTCACTATGCAGCTCTGACTCTCCTGGAACTCACTATGTAGACCAGGCTAGCTTCAGACTCAATAGAGATCCATTTACCTCTGCCTCCTGAGTGCTGGGATTAAATGTGTGCACCACTATGCCTGGCCCAAACTCTTTCTTATACATAATGGATCAGCTACTTCTCTTGCTACTGTAACAGCTTCAGAGCACCCAGTCTGTCACAGCAAGAAAGACACAGCAACTGAGAAAATCCATGGTATCAGGAGCTGGTGGTAAAGGGATTTTATTTCCTGCGGTTTATTTATATTTTGCAGATTAGGAAGCAGAGATTAGATACAGCCTTTAAGGCCCACCCCCAAGTGACCCACTTCCTTCCGGGAGATCACCATACACACACACACACACACACACACACACACACACACACACACCAGAGTTTACGAATCTCCTGAAACAGCTGGAGACCAAGTGTTCTAACATGTGAGCACATGGGGCAATTCTCAAAAACCATAACACATGGTTTAAAAAAAAAAGTTAGTGCTTCCATAGGAGCGTGCGAAATTCCCTCCTACCAGTTGTTCTGACACATTTTTAAAGATTTCTTTTTATTTCTGTGTGTGAGCCTTGCCCACATGTATGTCTAGTGCCTGTGAAGGTCAGAACAGGATGTTGGATTCCCCTGGAACTAGGGTTGAGGTATTTGCCAGCAGCCAGGTGGGTGCTGGAAATCCAACCCAGGTCCTCTGCAAGAGCAGCCAGTGCTCTTCACTACTGAGCCCTCCCTTCAGCCTCCCAAGTATGCCACACGTGTGGACTCGGGAACTGTCCCCACTTAAATAAACACTTTTTAAAAATGGAGTCAGTGTTCTCACGTGAATCCACTCTGAGATAGAGTCTGGCTTTGCTGCACAGGCATCAGGACTTAAGCAGTTCTATCTCAGCCTTCAAGGGAAGGGACTGCAGGTACAGCCACTTCACCCTGCTGACTGTACATCTTGAACAACCTTACTGTTTATCTATAAATTCTACCTCATTTTAATAGAATATTTGGATGTTTTGAATAGCAGGAAAAACTATAAGGACAGTTCTAAAAGCCCCTATGTACTGAACACTCCTGAGACTCGTGTACCCCATACTCCTGAGGTCCTGTGGCCACACTCCTGAGACCCGATGTGTCCAGCATTCCTGAGACCACTATACCTCACTCTCCTGAGATTCCTGTACCCCTCACTCCTGAGACCTGAGGAATGCCCCACACTCCTGAAACCCCCATGTACACCATCCTCCTGAGCCCCTAATGACCATACTTCTCCTGAGGCCTCACACCCAGTTTCTCTCACTACCACTCGTTCACTCCAGTATGGGGAGCTTACCCTCATGGGAAGCCTTCTTGATGTACCGTCATTAACTGAGGCCAGACCTTCTGATCTGAGACAGAAGTAACTTCCTAGGCCTGTGGGTTTGGAACCTGGGCTCCTAGGTGGTGGCACTCTTTGGGAAAGTCACGGATCCTTTAGAGCTAATGACGCAGTAGGAAATGTGTCTGGGGGGGTGGGCCTGGAAGTTACACAGCTCTACCCCACTTCCAATCCACTCACTCCAGATACAATGTAACCAACTGCTTCGTGTTCCTGCTGCCGCCAGGATAAACTTTCTCATACCACTAGCAAAAATTAGAAGCTCCTCCACTTAAGTTGCCCTTGTCAGGTAGTCAGAGCAGCGAGACAGTCAACCACTACACTCCGCATGGGCACAGGCTGTGTCTAACCTGTGCTCTACCACTTCTTCCTGGGGCCGATGTAGACTGCTTTCAAGCCCTCTTTCCCTATCCCCAGTGACCCTGCGTGGAACGTGGCTCTCATTTGACAGGTTTGTCTCTGAAGTCCCAGCCTGCTCCCCAGAGTAGCAGGACTGGCTGTCTGCATGTGCAGCCTTGGTTCCATTTCAAAATTTATACAAACCACACTGTCCTTTCAAAAGTGAAGATTTGACAACCATTTATGTGTTGAGCGAGAGCCGAGCTGTGTCTATGACCCGGGTGTTTA
>CACVCL010028587.1:62500-96667 GCA_902729485.2 Mus minutoides
CCCACCCCCCCCCCCCTTTTTAAAAAGATTTAATATGTATACAATATTCTGCCTGCATGTATGCCTGTATGCCAGAAGGGGGCACCAGATATCATTACTGATGGTTGTGAGCCACCATGTGGTTGCTGAGAATTGAACTCAGGACCTCTGGAAGAGCCATCAGTGCTCTTAACCTCTCTGAGCCATTTCTCCAGCCCTGGTGCTTTTTTTTTTTTTTAATTTTTTTTTTTATTTGTTGAGTGCTGTCTTAGGAGAGTATGTTTTGCTGAGGCAGACACTTGACAGAATGCCTGATGTTTGGAAAGAGCATAAGGAGAACCCAGCAGACTGAACAAGGCTCTCGCATTGGTTCATCTTGCAATGCTTTGCTGGTCTTTGCTGATCTTTGTAACTTTGTAGAGAGAAAAGCGCCAAAGAACTTTTTGTGATATTCCGGCTGCTTCTTGCCATTTCTGAAGGCCTGTGCAGATTCCGCAGGGCCTCTCAGTTTCTTCTGAGTCGAACTGCCTGCTACTGATTAGTGTTTGATGTTTTGGATTGGACTGCTAATATCCTGACAATAAAGATTGAAATTGCTCCAAAGAACAGGTCCCTTGTCCTATTAACCTACCTCTGGCTGGTAGGCTAGAAGGGAGCTTGAAGCGTTTGAGAACCATAATTAAAGTAGGTTTTGAAAAATCTAAGCTTACAGGCGCTCTAAGAGAGCAACAGGTCCCCTTAACCACTGAGCCATGTCCCTAGCCCCTGTGGCCCATTTCAATACTAATGCCCAGCCCTGGATGGAGACTAGGTGAGAGAGAAAGAAGGCTAGAGGGGAAAGGGGCGGGGCGTCGAGACTGTCAGTCAGACAGACTACTTCCTGCCGTGAAGTGCCATCCTTTGTACTGGACACAGTCATTGCATTTCTGAGCGTATAGCAGCTGTGGTTGCCTGCACAGGATCAAACCTCAAACTGGTTTGGGTCGGGGAGGGGCTTGTGAGGCTCATCTCCTAGCTAGGAGCTGCTGGAGTTGAGGGATATGGGGGGCCGTGGGTTTGGAGGGAGTGCTACCATTACCCCATACCCAGCAAATGATCCCAGACTCATGGATATCTGGGCAACACTAACTGGACTTGGTTGGTTATAGGAAATAATATAAGAAAAAGATACACACACACACATATACACATATATATTTACACATGCACACATATACACATACACACATATACACATACACATATACACACATATATACACATACACACATACACACATATACACACACTTATATACACACACATACACGCACACATCTACACATACACACATCTACACATACACATATACATGCATACACATACGTACATAGACACACATATACACACACTTATATACACACACATCTACACATACACATATACAAGCATACACATACATATACACATATACATATATACACACATACACACATATATACATATACACATATATACAAACATATGCATACACACACACACACACACACACACACACACACATATAATCAGGGTCTGGCGAGATGCCTCAACAGTTAAGAGCACTTGTTGCTCTCACAAAGGACCCAGGTTCAGTTCCCAGCACCCACATAGCAGCTTCAAGCATCTGTAACTCCAAATCTAGAGGAACCAAAGTCCTCCTGGCCTCAGAGGGCACAGGGCACACATGTGCACACAGACATACATTTGGGCAAAAACACTCACACATAAAATAATAAAAACTTAAAAAAAAAATACAGACAGGTGTGTGTATGTGTGTGTGCGTGCGCACAAACATACATAATACACAAACACTGGTGTGCACTTGCTACCTGGGGACAGATAAAAAAAAAACAAAAACCCTGATAGCATGACAGACATTTCTATGAGAAAAATAAAATGAAAATACGGTTTTGATATCCTAGTCAGGTTTTCACTAATAAATGGTTTTTTAGTTAAAAGAAAATCTTTTCTGGAGGTCAGTGTAAGATTCGTGCCAGGCGAGGGCCTCTCAGGGCCCTATCCAGGTTGGGGAACCCTGGGAGGTGGCACCCTTCCCCCAGAGCATGCTCTGAGAGTTCCCAGGAGGAAGCCACTTGCCAGTCCCTCCTGGGAGCTCTCCATCCCTGTTCCCTCCTTAGGCAGCTGGAACCCTGACTGAGCAGCTGTTTCATTCTGTCCCCTTCTCAGGACCCCAGCTCAGTGAGGTCTGAGCAGGAGAATGGCTTCTGATGTCCCCTCCTCGGCTGTCCACTCACAACTCCAACTCCGGGAGGGTCCTCCATTTCTAGGGCAAATGGTTGGTTGCCAAGAACACAACCACCCCTACCCTACTCATACTGACAGAGCCCAGCCCCAACTCCAGCCCACCCCCCACCCCACCTACACCTCCCCGCCCCCGCTCCAACCCAAGCCCCACAAAGAGGCACAGGGACATGGGGTCCTTCCTCTGTAATGGAGACATTGCTGAAGGTGGAGTTGTGCATCTCTGTCCATGAAGCAGGTCTGAGCCCCCCCCCACCCCCCAAACAAACCTCTCCACCCTCCTGTCAGTCACATTCAAACACTTGATCCAGTGGGGGGTGGGGGGGTTGAAGCTCTCCCGGTGGATGGTCTGGTGAGCATTTGGAGAATGTCCCTTCATGGTCACCGCATGGTCTGACAATTCTCTCCCAACTCCACTCTCTCACGAGAATGAGGCAAATACAACGCAGAGGGCTCAGGCCAAAGGATTCGGGTACAGAGTGAGCCATTGCAGCCAATGCCCAGATGCTGACTTTGCTCAGAGATGTTTTTCTTTCCCAGTAAATATCATTAGCAAAATATGTTTTCTTTTCTTTCTGTAAAAATGAAAAGCTCAGGTAAACTGGACCCATCTTTTAATACAGTTCTTTTCTTTTTCTGAGTTCAGCTGTCTGAGATCCACAACACCCTTTCCCCAGAAGGTGGGGTTGTATGTGGCAGAAACCCCTAAGACCTGCTCTTGGGGGGTCAGGACTGCCATCCCAGCCATGAAAAGGCTGAGGCAGAAGGATCCTAAGTCCAAAGGCTGCCTGGGCTACAGAGTAAGTTCAAGGCCAGCCTGTGCAACTTACTGAAGCTCTGTCTTAAAATAAAAAGTAAGCTGGGAGCCGGGCGTGGTGGCGCATGCCTTTAATCCCAGCACTCGGGAGGCAGAGGCAGGCGGATTTCTGAGTTCGAGGCCAGCCTGGTCTACAAAGTGAGTTCCAGGACAGCCAGGGCTATACAGAGAAACCCTGCCTCGAAAAAAACCAAAAAAAAAAAAAAAAAAAAAAAAAAAAAAAAAAAAAGTAAGCTGGACCTTTGGTCCCAGGACTCAGTAGGTAGAGGCAGGAGGATCTCTGTGAGTTCCAGGCCAGCCTGATGCACATAGTGAGTCCCAGGACAGCCAGGGCTGCAGAGTGACACTTTGTCTCAGAGAAGAAAGCATAACAAAACCAAAAAGTATAAAGAGCTGCAGATAGGGCACTTGCTGGGTTCCACACACAGACAGGACACCTGCCTGGTACCCATCCTGGGTTCCTTCTCTGGAAGGAAAAGGGAAGGAAGGAAGGAAGGAAGGAAGGAAGGAAGGAAGGAAGGAAGGAAGGAAGGAAGGAAGGAGAAAGGGAGGAAGGAAAAGAGGGAGAGATTGTATGGGATAGAGGGAGGAAATGACACATGGGACATTCGCATCAGTGCTGTCTGTGATGAGCAGGACCTCCAGGTGTGTCCCAGGGGGAAATCGATAAACCAAACCCACCCCAGGCCACAGGCCAGAACATCAGCAGAGACACAGACACTTCTTCCCCTCCATGGAATGTGGCAGGAAAATGTATTCCTTTTTTCTGGATTACTCTATACTGTTGAACAGATTCTGAACATGCTCCCTCCAGGTAAAAGAACTCCCCACATGCACAGACTGTCTGACCCACAGCTGGCACCAAAATGGTTTTGCAATATGAGAATCCTCCCTATTGGCATCAGTTAGGTGCAGCAACAGCAAGCACAGAGGATGCCGGCTCCTCTTTGCCCCGCACCTGACGTGGGGACACATTTAGCCCATCATGCACATTGGTCAAACCCCACAAGGGTGATTACACATCTCTGTTCCTAACAGCAAGCATTTATGGAGAAGGGAATTTCATTTGCAATGTGGCTTTGGGTGTGTCTTTTGGGAGTTTCTGGGTCCAGGAAAGAAGGTAACACACGGCCCCAGAGGCCACCCTTTATGAGCTTCAGCAGTGTGGATGTATAAGCCTGTGCTGTGCCCAGGACAGCAGGGCATGCTCTGGGATGGGGCTGCTCCTGTCCCCGTGGGGCTCTCTGATGAAGCTCCCCACCCTGGGGCTCTGCATCTGCAGCCTGGGACTTCCTCTAGGCTGCCTTGTGGTCCCACGCTGTTTCCAGTCCTCCTGCTATCCCTTCCCCTCCTCTTTAGTTCCAGATATCAGCTCAACCCTCTCCTGTCCACTATCCCTGCCTCTTGTGCTTCTGTTCTCTCCCTAGGATTCTATATGCCATTCTGTTTGGGCATCTACTTCCCAGAAGGGCTGAGCCACATAGATATCTGCTCATGCAGCAGGTGCCAGGGACTCCTTCCAGAGGGGCCTGACCAAACCAGCAGGCTTCCATCTTGCCCTATTGTTGTCTCACAACAGACCCAAGCCTCTGTGTGCTCCTACTGGGCTCTGGGGTCTGATGACTGTGGGCATGGCACCTCACTCACCTCCACAGCCACCCCAGATGGAGATACGGATGAAGACTGTAGATAAAGGAACACACTCATCCACAGTCTCGAGGGAGTTGCGGGTGAGGGTGGTTGGGACACCACAGCCATGGTGTCCTATGCTGAAGCCTGGATTCTCATCTCTGCCCTGTCTCTTGGGTCTCACCCAGCACTGTGTTCACTGGTGGTCTTTAGTTGGCTAAAGCATAGGGCTCTGTGGAAGAATAGAAGGTGGCCATGGGTGGGACCCACAACCCCCCCACAGATGCACGGCTCTGTGGAAAGAGCAGACAGCTGTGGGTTAGAATGTCCTCGTGTTGTGGTGGGAGATGGCCCCTCTTGCTTGATGATACTGCAGGCGAAGAGAGATAGAGTCTGTGTTTCCAAAGCAACCAACATCCATCCCAAGTGCCAGCAACTGAGCTCACTAGGTATCCAAGGCAGCCCTCAGTGTGGGACGCTGTGCTCCAACATGCAACAGAGTACCTCATAATTAGTAAGTGCTCACTAGCAAGTGCTAGACAGACAGGTGGAGAACGGATGGATGGATGATAGATGGATGATGGATAGGTAGATGGTGAATGGATGATGGATGGATGATGGATAGGTAGATGGTGGATGGATGATGGATAGGTAGATGATGGATGGATGGATGATGGTGGATGAATGAAGAATGGATAGATGGACGGATGGTGGATGGGTGGATGATGGATGGATAGATGGATGGATAGATAGATGATGGATGGATGGATGGATGGATGATGGATTAATGAATGGAAAGAAAGAAGTGTGGGTAGATGGAGGGAAGGAAAAGTAGATAGGCAGACATATAAAAGGCTATTGAGGATTGAGCAAGGTGAGGCCCGAGCAGTAAAAGTCACTGAAGAACAACATGGTGTGTGTTTACAATCGGA
Organism: Mus minutoides; assembly: GCA_902729485.2. Taxonomy (NCBI): domain Eukaryota; kingdom Metazoa; phylum Chordata; class Mammalia; order Rodentia; family Muridae; genus Mus; species Mus minutoides. The sequence continues at coordinate 68,141 of CACVCL010028587.1, forward strand.
GCAGGGGTGAAGGGTAGCGACCACCCTGTGGACTTTTCTGTGTTGGACACAGGAACTGTTGGTTTTGTTTCTTCTCTGCAAGCAGGCTACTCTCTTTGCCCACAGCCTGGTTCCTGAGGCTGCCTCAACCCCACCCTTAGACTCCCTGGTACACAGGAGGATGCAGGCCTGTGAGCCAAAATCCCAGCAAGGAGAGTTGGGCGAAAGGCTGACAGCATCAGTCATAAAAAGCTTGAGGCTCGGACAGAAAAGTAATCATCTTGTAATTGACTGTTTACTAATGGAATCTATTAATTTATTGCCATGAAAGAATCAGCTAATTTGTGGTTAATGGTGTTTAAAAGATAAACAGCATAGATTAACTCTCGGAAGCACAGCCCCGTTCTCGGGATCTGTGCACACAGAGAGCTCTGAGCGTGGGAGGGAGTCCAGGCTTGGCTGAATGGACATTGGGGTCAATGATCAGAAGAGAGTAGGGCAGCGACTTCACCTCCACACCCCTCCCCCACATCATCCCCAGAGGTGCTGAGCTCTCTGTGTGTCTGTCCCCTTCAGAACAGCACATCTTTGCTCTGAGACCTAGGGGACCAAGTCCCATAGCAGTCCCCACCAAATGCATCTGTCCCTCCTCTGAGGCTCCGATCTCACCCCAGGTTGTTCTCAGCCCATGCTGGTTCCTCTCCCCCACCCCGAAGGCAGTCTTCTCAGCCCCACTCTGCCGGGAAGAAAACTGGGAGACCAGGGGGTAACAGGGGTACCCAGGGAGACCAGGGGGTAACAGGGGTACCCAGGGCCTCTCGCGTGGCATTGGAGGCTGGGTGGAAGGAAGGAATGCAGGATAGCCCTGGCTGGCCTAGAACCCACTGTGTGTATCAGGCTGACCTTGTATTCACATAGATTTACCTGCCTCTGCCTCCCCGGTGGCACTGAGATGAATGGGTGATTAAAGCCACCACGCTAAGCCTACTCTCCCTTTTCCTCCATGTTGTCTCCTTCCTCTTCCCCTGTTGTGTGCATTATTGGTTTTAGCATCATTCTAAATAACGCTGGGATCTGAGAAGGAAGTAATACATTTATCTGGAATAGCTTCCCGGTCTGTGCCAGGATAGTCTTACAGACTATCAATGGTACAGAACCTTCAGAGATTCTAGCCACCACCCCCCCCCCAGACATGAGAAGCACCTGGTGCTGATAGAAGGTGCCATCTGGATGACCACTGTCACTGTCACAGGCTGCACTTGGGTAATACAAGTGTTTCCACTGCCGGGGGAGCATCCTCTCTCCAGCAAGCCTCCTTCCCTGCTGCAGGACACCTCGAACACTTGGCAAGGCTCACAGGGATGGAAAATAGGACCAGAAACCGGAAAGATGTGGGCGCGTTGGTTGCTGCCACCTCAAAGGCTAAGGACTGGTAGCTAGGTCAGAGCCCCAGAAGAGCCTCGGCGACTGACCCATGGGACATCGTGTCCAGCCCGTGTCTCCGTATCTGGACTGGCCAGTCTGGGGCTTCCCTCACTAATATGTTACCTGGAGCCATTCCTTCCCCTCTCTGGGCCGAGTGCTGGGAGTTCACCTGACTAACATCCCGATAGGTTCCTGAGTAGGTGTCTGATGCTGAAGTGAGACCCAGGACTCAAGTTGGAAAAGTTTTACTTCCCCACAAAGACTGCCCCCCCCCCACCTCCGACCTAGGCGTGAAAGGGACCATCAAGCTGATCACCAGGCTCAGGGAAGTGCAGAGACTCGCAGATCCAGGCCTGGGGACAGGGTCTGAGAACCTGGGTCAAGATAACCCTGTCACCCTTGGATGCTTCAGCCTGTGATTCCTTTCCCCAGAAGCCACAGTGACAGGTCTGTTCTGGGAGCCAGGGAGGCAGGCGGGGGTTGCATCTGGGTTTGTGTGAGCCAGAATGAATCACCGGCTCTCACATGACGCTCTGTGAGAGCCTCCTCTGGCCACCAGAGGCCAGCTCCACAGCCCTGCTTCCTGTCTTCACTCCTTCTAGGCTAGCTTGCTGGTCATCTGTTTGTTCTCTCCTCTGTACTCTCAAGCTCAGAACAGAGGGGTTCATCAATGCCCTGGTAAATGCGTCCCATGCTCCTGCCTCAGTTTCCCCTTAGTTGTGCTACTCAGACCTCAAGGTAAAAGGTCTCACCGCATGGCAGGAGACTGTCTCTCAGCGAACTGCCTCCTACTCAGGGAAAGAAGAAAGCTCTTTGAGCAGGAAGTCCCACTTGGTGCCTAACCCAGTTTTTCACGCTGTTTCTCAAGTCAGCTTCTCTGAATTGTTCTTCAAGACCTAGATAGACTTCAGGGGCTGCAGGCAGGGAAGCCATTCACCCACCCAAGGGTGCTCTTATTTGCTTCCTGTGATCACCATTCTGCCTCTTGGAGTCTCTTTTCTTGTCAAGACCCAGAACAAAGCTTTTCTGGAAGTGCGGCGGGGCGGGGCGGGGGGGGGGAATAAAAAAAATAAACGGTCTGTTTAATCACCCTTATTGTCAAAACAGCAGCTGAGCCAAAATACCTGGGCTCTGACTCACCGCCTGACATCCTTGGCGCGAGGCAGCAGGAAGTCACTGCAGGCACATCCTGGGTTGACCTTGGAGGTTCTGGTCCACTTCCTGACTCCTCCTCACTTGAGCAGAGCTGAGATCCAAAGGAAGATGCACACAGGCCCCCTGGACGTGCCTTTCTTACCTCAGCCATCCGCTCTCTCTCCCACGCAGTCACAGGGAGATGCCGGCCTCCTCTGCGTGCCACGACACCCCGACACCCCGTTTTGACTAGAATCCTCCCTCTGCGAGGTGCATGGGAAGCTCGATGAATGATTGACTTTTGGAAACACTTCTTGCTGCTTCTTTAGGTTTTCCTTTGTCCTGACTCTTGTTTTTCAGGAATGTTTGTGTTCCTGTGGTCAAATCCTTCTGTTTCCTAGCCCTGCCTATTCTTTCTAGAGAGCTCCATTGAGGGTGACCATAGCTGAAGGTTGTGAGGACTAGGGGGGAGGGGGATAGAGGAGTCTGCATCATGCCTCCATACAAAGGAAGAGAAATGCTAAAGGAGGAAATAAGTCGGAACTGGAGATGCATTCATGACTCAGACTTCTGGCTATTGGTGCTAAATAACTGCTCACAGATTTGAATAAAAATTAAAAACAGCCGGCAGGCGCGTGCACTTCCAAGCCAGGTTTATAGCCACAGGGTCATTTGTTCATCCTGTTAATAGGTCTCCTCTCAGGTGGCTCTGAGGTTCGATGGATAACAAATTAGACTCCCCAGCCCCATCCCCCCACGACAGGGTTTCTCTGTGTAGCCCTGAGCTATCCTGGAACTAGTAGACAAGGCTGGCCTCGAACTCACAGAGATCTGCCTGCCTCTGCCTCCCGATTGGTGAGATTAAAGCCATGCCCTGCCCTGCCCTGCCCTGCCCAGCTAATTAAGGAAAATATTTCTCAGTGATGTAGTACTTGCCTGGATTCCACAGGCCTCCCCACACTCCTCCCCTGAGAAAGAGGAATCCAAGATACTCAGCAGATTAAGACTCTGTCTTAGTCAGGGTTTCTATTCCTGCACAAACATCATGACCAAGAAGCAAGTTGGGGAGGAAAGGGTTTATTCAGCTTACATTTCCACATTGCTGTTCATCACTGAAAGAAGTCAGGACTGGAACTCAAGCAGGTCAGGGAGCAGGAGCTGATGCAGAGTCCATGGAGGGATGTTCCTTTCTGGCTTGCTCAGCCTGCTCTCTTATAGAACCCAAGACTACCAGCCCACAAGGGGACCACCCACAAGGGGACCTCCCCTCTTGATCACTAATTGAGAAAATGCCTTACAGCTTGATCTCATGGAGGCATTTCCCCAACTGAAGCTCCTTTCTCTGTGATAACTCCAGCTGTGTCAAGTTGACACAAAACTAGCCAGTACAGACTCTTCAAATAGCAGGGTATGGTGGCGCACATGATTAACTCAAACTCGCAAGAGGTAAAGGCAGACAGACGTCTGAGTTTAAGGCCAGTGTGGTCTACAGAGTGAATTCCAGGGCAGCTAGGGCTACACAGAGAAAGCTTATCTTGCAAAACTTAAAAGAAAAAAACCAAAACAAAACACTTTTCAAATAGACAAAAGTCCTACTGAATAATAAAAGATGGCCAAAGACAAACAGCAGCCAAGCAGAGAAGCTAAACCGCAGATGGAATTTCAGGAAGTGAGCCTGGGCCGTGCATGAGAACACTCGCCAATTCATTAGTAGTCAAGCAACTGAAGTATGGACTAATGACATCGCTCTTCACGCCTTTCGGAGCTGTGATATTGAAAAGGAACAGTAGCTCACAGCGTTGGCACCGCAGAGGACGCCATCCCTTGACGGCAAGTGCACGTGGCACTGAGTTCTCGAAAATTCGCTGAAATCTTTTAAGATGTATACTTTTGAGCCGGGCGTGGTGGTGCACGCCTTTAATCCCAGCACTTGGGAGGCAGAGGCAGGCGGATTTCTGAGTTCGAGGCCAGCCTGGTCTACAAAGTGAGTTCCAGGACAGCCAGGACTACACAGAGAAACCCTGTCTCAAAAAACAAAACAAAACAAAAAAAATGTATACTTTTTATCTTGGTGTTTTTATTTCTAAGGAATTACTTAAACTCTGTATCCAAGGCAGGAAATTTGTGTCCGCATTTCACATGGGAGAACATGAGACAGAGTACAAGTTTGCCATAAGCAATGAGTGAGAAACGCTACAGCATACACAAATGACACAATCTCGGGGCACCGAAGAAACGAGCATCATAGAAGACAGCATCTGGGGATGATACTGTACACACACAGCCTGCACACATGATGATACTGTACACATGTGATGTGCATACATGATGGTACTGTACACATGCTATCTGCACACATGACAATACTGTACACATACAATCTATACACATGGTGATATTATACACATGTGATCTGCACACATGATGGTACTGTTCACACGTGATTTGCACAGATGATACTTTACTATCCCTATACATGATGGTACTGTACACATGTGATCTGTACATACAATGGTACTGTACACATGTGATCTGCATACATGATAATACTATACACATACAATCTGCACACACGATAATACTGTTCACTGCACTGAGGCAGGAGGATTACCAAGAGTTCAAGGCTGGCTTTAGCTACAGAGTGAAACCCTGTCTCAAAAGGGGGTAGGGGCCCTAGAGAGATGGTTCTATGGTTAAAAGCAGTTGTTCTTGCAGAGGATCTGGGTTCCATTCCCAACACCCACATGTCAGCTTACAGCCATTTATAATTCCAGAAGATCCAAGGCTCTCTTCTGAGAGGCACCAGGTACAAAGACTTACATGTTGGCTGAACACTCATACACATAAAAAAAAATCCAAAAAAAACTTAAAAGGACAATATTCCAGTCATATAAAGAATCAGAAAGCCAAGCATGGTGGTGACGTCTGCATTCACAGCTCTCACGACATGGGGCCAGGGGGGACCAGAAATTCAGGATCAGCCTCAGCTACAAAGCAAGTCTGAGGCTAGCCTGGGCTACATGAAAAGTCTGAGGCTAGCCTGGGCTACATGAAAAAAAAAGAACGAGGTTACAGGGCTGGAGAAAGAGCCCATCAGGTTGTAAGATCATGTTTATCATACTAAAATTACAAAGCATAAGAAAGCAGAAAAGGGGGCTGGTGAGATGGCTCAGCGGGTAAGAGCACCTGACTGCTCTTTCAAAGGTGATAAGTTCAAATCCCAGCAACCACATGGTGGCTCACAACCATCCGTAAGGAGATCTGGCTCCCTCTTCTGGAGTGTCTGAGGACAGCTACAGTGTACTTACATATAATAAAATAAAATAAATCTTTAAAAAAGAAAGAAAGAAAGAAAGAAAGAAAGAAAGAAAGAAAGAAAGAAAGAAAGAAAGCAGAAAAGGAAATAAAAATTACCCAGAACCCACTAACTGTCATTGGAGACATGCATCCATCCACAGCCTCCTATGTCTACATGGTCTTATAGTGCATGTTTTATTGAGTCATTTTTGATGTGCTGAGGGAAACTGAGGCCTCCCACATGCATGAGTGATCACTCCCCCACTAAGCCCTGGTCTCTGTCTTGGACTTCTTGGTCCTGAGGTGTGTTATTTTTTTTTATTATATTTTGTTTTAGTTTTTGAAGATTGATTAATGATTGATTGATTAATTGATTGATTGACTGAGTTTTGTTGTCAGCAGCCACATCAGTATTCCACAACTGCCTGTAACTCCAGGGAATCTGCCGCCCTCTTCTGGTCTCCTAGTATACCTGCACACACACATGTGCACACACACATGTGCACACACACACACACATACACAAGCCCATGTGCTCAGAGAACAATCTGGAAGAAATCTTCACCAAATTGTTAACAGCAGTGCTCTTATGCAGATAGAATTACGTCTATGTGTGTTGTGTTGTGTGTTTCCAGTGATAGGGACCAGGATTGTAGATGCAGGCGGGGGCTGGTGAGAGAGAGCACAGGCTGCTGTTGCATATAGCACTGGTCATAAACTTTGGAAACAAACTCAATGGTGTTCATCAAAAGTCTTAATGTGTCTGACTCTTCTCACCAGTGATTTTGCTTCTAGGAATTTACCCTAAGGAAAGAGCCTGAGATGGACGCGGAGATTGGTGTACAAGGATGCCCATTGAAGAGGTATTTACAATACTGGAGACTTGGAATGAGTGTAAAGAACCAACAATAAGGGATTGTTTAGAGACTGGCTGGCTTTATGCTGAGCAGCCACAGATAGTGTTGTTCGATGGAGCGACAAAATGCTCACCGTTCCAAGAAAGAAATCAGAGGGTGGAAGCTGGAGCACACCCACGCATGTGCGAGCATTTGGCCCCCAGCACCTCAATAAAATAAACGCTGCAAAACACTGTACTACAGGTGTCTGTGGAGGTCGAGGGGTGAGTAGATTCTGAGTAATTTTTCTTTTCCTTTTCTGTTATCTTACACTTCATAATTCCATTGTGATAATATAATATCACAATAAGGCCTTTTCTTTTTAAATGTCATTCTTTTTTCAATATTTAACTTTTGATTGCATTTGCAGTGTGTATGTGTGTGTATGAATATGAGTGTGTGAGTGCGTGTGTGAGTGTGTGTGAATGTGTGTGTGCATGAGTATGTGGGTAATGTGTGTGAGAATGTATGTAAGTATGTGTATGTGTGTGAAAGTGTGTGTAAGTATGTCTGTGTGAGTATGTGAGTGTATATGTGTATGAGTGTGTGAGTGTATGCACAAGTGTGAGTGTGTATGTGAGTGAGTGTATGGATGTGTATGTGTGTGAGTTGTGAGTGTTGTATGAGTGCATGTGTGTGTGTGTGTTTGTGTATGAGAGCGTGTATGTGTATGAGTTGTGGTATATATCTAGAGCTCAGAGGATAACTTGCAGGAGTCAGTTCTTTCCTTCCCCAGTGTTGGTCCTGGGGATTGAACTCAGGTCATCAGCCTGAGTGGCAAGGACCATACCTGATGGGCATCTCATAGCCCGGTCCCTGAGCATCTCACAGCCGGGGTCCCCATCCCAGCTCCCACCTTTCTTTCTTTCTTTTTTTTTCTTTTTTAAGCATCCCAGAACAGCTTGGTGGCTCATCCCTTTAATCCCAGTACTAAGGAGGGGGAGAGGCGGGTGGATCTCTGTGAGCTTGAGGCCAGCATGGTCTATAAATTGAGTTCTAGGACAGCCAGGTCTATACAGAGAAATCCTGTCTCTACAAACAAATGCACACACACACACACACACACACACACACACACACACACACACTCCCCGGATCATTTACATAAGGAGGAGTTATTCTCTCTGAAGATGACAGTGTCTAGTCACCAGGCTGCTGGGGACCATGCAGGATCCCAGATTTGCTTGGAGGCCACAGAGCCTGGTTAAATCTGTGCCCAGCTCACCCACCCCTACCCTCATCCTCAGTGGGCTGAGAGAAAAAGCTGACCTGTTTTCTGCCCTGGCAGTGCTGGGGGGTGGGGCGGGGGGGGGGAGGTATGGGGTAGGTCCATGGTCCAGCCCGCCTTCGCAGCCTGATTGGCTTGGTGCTGAGACAGAAATGTATGGCAATCCTGGTCAGGGTGGGAAACAGGCAGCTGAGTGGCTAGAGTTAACAGAGGCTCTAGCTGCTCTATACCCCAGCCCAACCCCTGGCTGGAGCACATTTAAAACTCGAAAGTCCGAGTATTGTTGACAAATGTGGACCCCTGGACAGAGGCTCAGGAAGTCACCCAGGTCGCTGTCAGCCAAGAAGCAAGCAGAGAACACACAGCAAGTGTCCATTGTCAGGGAGCAAGGACAATGGGAGCTGGGGACTTTTCAGAAGGAAGTGGTTCTTGTTGGCAGCTTCCGTAAATACTGGATGTGGGGGAGAGTCCTGGGCTCAGCAGTGGGTTCTTAGAGCTCTTTCAGGACAGTCCAGGCTCTTTGTCTCTTCCCTCTTCCTCCCCTCCCTCCTCCCTTCCACTACCATCCACTGAGCTCCCACCACTTACTTGACTAGGGTCTGTTTAGAGCTGAGTTACTCTGAAGAGCAAACGGAGCAGGTGCCCATCCACAGGACACAGACAGCACAGTACAGCGCCAGGTAGCAAAAAGTTACAGGTGCTCCAGTGGCCGACAGTCCTGGGCAAGAAGACCCATGTCATCCTGGGCACTCCTGGGTATGAGGCGCTTTCCTCTCCCCAGCACTGTGAGTCACTGAGCATAATCTATCCCACACTGCAGGGGACCCAGTGCCATCCTGTCAAGGTGCACAGAAAACAGGCTACACTGGAGAGCGTGTGAGGGGCCACAGCACATCAGAGGCAGGCCAGGCTCTCAGTGGCACAGGGCTTAACCAGTTTAAAAAATGAGCAGATTTTAGCTAGGATTTGTTGTTGTAATAAAGAACATATCCAAGGGCGACTTGGAGAGGAAAGGGTTTAATTTCATCTCACAGCTCTCAAGTTAGACTCTGAGGGAAGTCAGGTCAGGAACTCAAGGCAGGAACCTGGAACAGAGGCTGCAGAGAAGCGCTGCTCACTGGCTTGCTCCCCCACGACTTGCCCAGCCTGCTTTCTTATAGAACCCAGGACCACCTGACCAGGGTGGCACTGCCCACAGTTAGCTGAGCCCTCTCATATCAATCAGTAATCAAGAAAACGTCCTAGAGGCCAGTCTGACGGAGGGAGGAATTTTCCCTACCCAGATAACTCTAGTTTGTGTCAAGTTGGAAAAAAAAAAAAAAAAAAAGCCAACCGGTACAGCAGAGAAGAATAAACTTGTAAACATGCATCTGATAGAGGGCTGGCATGCAGGACATAAATAATCCCCTAACATCCAAAAAAAAAACCAAAAAAAGGGCAGTCCAGGAGAACGGCCACCATGCCCAAGAGTGCAGAGGATGCAGAGCGATGAGGAGACACCATCACGTCGTCACGTCAACGTCATCACGTCAACGTCACCACGCCATCATGTCACACGCTGTCACAGACCCCACTGTGGGGCTCACTCAGTTGGTTGCTGCCCAGCACGCACAAAGCCAAGGCCCCTAGCCCTGGGTAAACCAGGCGGTGCACACCAGTCATCTCAAACATAGAGACAGGAGGGTCAGGAGATCCTTCTTCAACTACAGAGAGCGGGGCAGCCAGGGTTACACAAGGACAAGGAGTAAATTTGGGATACAAGACTTGTCTAGCTCATACAAGGCCCAGGTTCAATTCTTAACATCACAAAAAAGTTAAAGTAAATAAAATACAATTTAGAGATTAAAAGACAGACTGAGCCATATGTGTGTATCACAAGCTTTTGTTATAATTTGCTTGGTGGAGGAGGCATCTCCCACTGTAGCTTAGACTGATCCCAAACTTACTATGTAGCCCAGCTTAGCTTCAAACTCATGGCAACACTGCCTCTGCCTCTGCATCCAACATGTGCATTCGTGAGGTTGGCAAGCCGACTCGGCACACAAAGACGATTGTTGCCAACCCTGATTATCTGAGCTTAGTCCTCAGGACCCAGACTTCCATACACACCATTGGACGAGTGTGTTCACACGTACATGTGCAAGTCACCCACTGACAGATAAGAAAACAAATATAAAATAAGAAAAATTTGAAATGCTCTTGAATTCATCATTATCCAAAGGGCAGGAGAACATGTCTGAAAAGCTGTGGCTGTCCCGGCTTCTCTATCTCCTGCAGAACTTTGAGGATGTCTTCCTGTAGCCTCACCACTTCCTACTCGCTCTATCTTGGAAAACTTTCTCCAGTAGAAGGGAGGGTGGACAGAGGGGAGAGGAGAGGAGTAGGGTAAGGGAGGGAAGGGGAAGGGAGAGGGAAAAGAAGCGAGGGAGAAGGGAGGGAAAGGGAAGGAGGAGGGGAGAGGAAAGGAAGGGGGAGAGGAGGAAGCAGAGAGAAGACAAGAAGAGGAAAGAAAGAAATTTGCCAAGATGGCCTTCCCACAGGCCCCCAGACAAGGTCTTGAACCAAGGTCAGAAGTGGAAGCAACAGTGTCCAGCTCTGGAGCTGGCACTGGCGCTGGCTCCGGCTCAGCTCGGCTCCGGCTCCGGCATCGGCTCCAGCTCCGGCTCCGGCTCCTGTTCCACAGTGGCTCCTTTTTTGTTGTCTCAGTGTGTGGACCTGCAAACACAGGCTGCCACTGGCCCAGACAGCAGCCATTTAGGCCCTGAATAGGACTCCTTTTTGGAGGCTTTTGAAGAAGACACACCCTTTTCCTCCTAAGAGGAAGGCTCTTTACACCAGAAGAAGCAGGTAACTGTTCTCTGGACTTCACCAGCTCTGCCAGGATGGTCTGGAAAGGGACAGCCAGCATGCTCTAGAAAGAGCTGGTACTTGCCCTGAGGTCAGTGGGCCGAGCACTGTGCACTGTCAGTCCCAGGAGGATTCAAGGCTCTGGGTCCAACTCTGCAAACTCAGACAGCAGGAAATATCACCCGGCCACCTGATGCCCTTCCAAGTGGAAGACCAGAGACAGTGAGCAAGGCCACCTGGAGCATGCAAGCTGAGTGGCTGCCAGCTCTGGCTTGCTCCTGCTCGGCCTCCTCATCATGCCTGCTTCCAAGGGGGTTTTAGATCCATGGTCCCGGCTCCAGCAAATTCTGATTAACCTACAGGATCCCCCCACAGCTCCCTGACCAGGTTCAGCCAGCATGGTATTCCTTCTTTAAATGATGTAAAGAGTCCTCTGCAGTCTCCAGTGCCTCTGCCTCCACACGGCTGGGGTCCACCGCCCCCTACACACTGACCCCTGCACGGAGCACCTCCAGCTGCAACGTGGCTCACCTTAAGAGTGACTCTCCTGAGTCTTCTTTGTCATTTGACCATCTTTTCCCCTTATTTTTTTCTCTCCTTTAAATTCTTCTCCCTCGTCTTTAATTTTTTTTTAATTCTGTGTATACGTGGGGGCAAGGGCTGTGTATGTGTTTGCAGGTCCCAGCAGAGGCCAGGAAAAGGTGTCAGGGCCTCTGGAACTGCAGGGACAGGTACTTTTGAGCGAGATGTACACGCTGGGAACTAAACTTGGATCTTTCTTTTCTTTTTTTGGGGGGGGGGAGTTCGAGACAGGGTTTCTCTGTGTAGCTCTGGCTGTCCTGGAACTCACTCTTGTAGACCAGGCTGGCCTTGAACTCAGAAATCCACCTGCCTCTGCCTCCCCAAGTGCTGGGATTAAAGGTGTGTGCTACCATGCTCGGCTGGATCTTTCTTCTTCTTCTTTTTTTTTTTTTTTTTTTTTTTTGGTTTTTTGAGACAGGGTTTCTCTGTATAGCCCTGGCTGTCCTGGAACTCACTTTGTAGACCAGGCTGGCCTCGAACTCAGAAATCCACCAGCCTCTGCCTCCTGAGTGCTGGATCTTTCTACTTAACTGCTAAGTCTCTTCAGCTTTCTGTCCCGATGTACCCCCTCAGCACCACCATCAGACCTACTCATGGTCACTCCAAGTACCAATGGATGAGTGACCTTTGTAGGGAAGCCAGTGTCTCCATGCACCTTGGATCATGGAGTCAGACTGTAAAACCAATGTGCGTGTGGTCTCAGTGGCTCTCTCAGAAACACCTCAGGAGAAAAAGAAGACTGTGGAGTTTGTGTGGGCGGTTACCTCAGATACTCTTACTGAAGGATAAGTGGTTGTGTCAAGAATCATAGCAATTAGCCGGGCGTGGTGGTGCACGCCTTTAATCCCAGCACTCGGGAGGCAGAAGCAGGCGGATTTCTGAGTTCGAGGGCAGCCTGGTCTACAAAGTGAGTTCCAGGACAGCCAGGGCTACACAGAGAAACCCTGTCTTGAACCCCACCCCCACCCCCTAAATAAAGACTCATAGCAGAGAGAAATAACGTTTTCCTGGCCTTCTAACATGAAACATTCTCCTGTGGCAGAGGCAGAAGATGCTCGTCCACTGGAAGTTGGCTTCCTGTGGTGATAGAGATTTATCACGCAGGTCTGCGCTCTCTGGCGCTCCGAGGGATTGGCCCTCCTCACAGGCCTCTGCTTGCCCTCGATGGACAGCCTCCTCTTCTTTCCAGCTTTTAAAGGCACAAAGGGAGAACACTCACAGTTTCCTGCTGACTGATGTGTGCTCAACTGCACACTCTGAGCCTCCGGCCCCATTGAAAGAGACCTGGGTGCTGGCCTGGGACCCCATCCCTCAGAGCCCACAGCGGTCACCCTGGCTTCCGAGAGCTCTGGGCCAGGTGCGCCGCTGGCACCCTGACCTGGCACAGGCCAGCACTGCTCCCGCATGAGTCACTGCTCTTAGGGGTTGAAAGGAAGCCAACGAAGGGCCAGTCAAAGGTTCCTGACACCGAGGAGTGACTAAAGCAAGCAGGGAGTGCAGTGCTGGAGATGGGGGAGATAATGGGTGTGGTTGGGGGATGAGGGATGGGAGATGGGGGATGGAGGGAGTCAGGTGGGGAAGGGGGAGGTGAGGGGTGGGAGGGGGTAGGGGGTGAGGGTAGGAGGATGGGAGGTGGGGGTGGAGGGTTGCGGGGAGGTGGGGACTAGGAGGGGCATAGCTCTGTCCTAGGACTTTCACTGACCTACATTCATGTCATCGAGACCATCACAGCAAGATTTTATTTGGAGATACAGCAGCGCACAACTAAGGTAAGGATATACACGGGTATGCTCTGGGGGAGGCAGGTAAGGATATACATGGGGATGCTCTGGGGGAGGCAGGTAAGGATATACACGAGGATGCTCTGGGGGAGGCAGGTAAGGATATACATGGGGATGCTCTGGGGGAGGCAGGTAAGGATATACACGGGTATGCTCTGGGGGAGGCAGGTAAGGATATACATGGGGATGCTCTGGAGGAGTCAGGGCCTGCAGTCCCAGAGCATGCTTGTGAGGGACAAGGTGACAGACACACAGAGAAAGCCAAGCAAAGATGCCACTGAGACGGAACAGCATGCCTACTGGCCAATGACCACCACGGCCACCACACCCAGGAGAGAATCTGCTGGGGAGTCTGTCAGCCTCCTGAAGGAACCAACCTGCCAATGCCAGGGCTTTGGGCATCCGTCTTCTCAACCTCTGAGGGAGTCAGTGTGGTTTATGTGAATCCACCCAATGTGTGGTGACTTACTAACGGAGCCATGGAGGCTGACACTCCACACACAGAATGGTCCATATGCCACTGTTGGGCAAAATGACCTATGAGAAGTAGTGGTCACCAACACCACTACCATCACCACCACTACCACTACCATCATCACCACCATCACCATCATCACCACCATCACCATCATCACCACCACCACCATCATCACCACCACCACCATCATCATCTTCATCACCACAGGTGTCAGTGTGGCTGAGTGTTGGATGTTAAACACTGTGTACAGCTTCTGTTTTTTGAGGCAGTGAGGATCAAGTCCAGAGCCTTGCACATGCTCAGCACAAGCTCTGCCTAGGGCTATCGCCAGAGTCCTGCACACCCTCCCTGGAAGGTTCTGCAGAGTAGCTTCCATTTTCCAGACCTGAAAACTATGACCCCCGTGGAAGGAGAGTGTTCCACAGAGTTCTGGACGCAGACACCAAACCCCACTCAGCACTATGCTTCCTTGGGAGAGGAGGGTGTACCTTGCTGGACCCTATTTAATACAGCCTATTAAAAGACCAGACAAAGCCGGGCGATGAAGTCACACACCTTTAATCACAACACTTGGAAGACCAGGCAGGCAGATCTCTAAACTTGAGGCCAGCCTGGTCTACAGAGGGAGTTCCGGATTAGCCAGGGCTACACAGAGAAACCCTGTCCGGAAAAACCCAAACCAACAACCAAACAAAGACAGACCAAATGCAACAGAGCCTGCAAAGCACCCTCGGCTGCATTTACCTTCCAACAAAGTCAGTGCAAGGGAGGACTCATGGTTGTCTGTACAGAGAAGGCTGTGACCATCCAGCAAGCAAAGACAAGACAAGAGGTCACTGGCCATGGTGGGTATGGTGATCCACAGCTGATATATCCTAGCACTTAAGAAGCTCAGGGTGCAAAAGCTCAAGGATCATGGCTGGAAGCCAGCCTGGCCTACATAGCAAACTCCAACTTAGCCTCAGCCATAAAGCCAGACCCTGCCCCAGACCCTGCCCCAGACCCTGCCCCAGACCCTGCCCCAGACCCTGCCCCAAATAATAAAGAGCTGGGGGGGGGGGTGTTAAAGGGCTTGCTGCCCAAGCCTGACAACCTGAGTTCAATCCCAGAAACTCAAGATAGAAGAAACAAACTGGGCTGGCAAGATGGCTCAGTGGTTAAGAGCACCGACTACTCTTCCAGAGGTCCTGAGTTCAATTCCCAGCAACCACATGGTGGCTCACAACCATCTGTAATGGGATCTGATGCCCTCTTCTGATGTGTCTGAAGACAGCTACAGTGTACTCATATAGACAAAATAAATCTTAAAATAAAAAAAGAAGGTATATAACAACTTCCAGATGTTGTCTGTGGCCACCGCAAATACATCACTGCACAGGATGTGCATATGTTGTAGTGTTATGCCCCCCTCCACATAACGTATGAGCAAACACACATCATGATCATCGTTGTTGTAATAGTAAGAAACTTTTTTAAAACTCAAGATTAATACCATATCAATTTTCTGCCATAGCATTCCTAGTTAAAGAAACATTTCATCTCAGCAGGTAAGAGCTTGAGCCAACCTAGCTGCCTACTTCAATTGGAGCAGGGGTAAAATGTATTTGAAGTCTTATTTTAATCGAAAAAATCAATAAAGCAGTTTGACCCTACTCTGCTTTGTTTGGGGTACTTTTTTTTTTCCTCGTTCCGGTCAACCCTGGTCGCTCTGGTCTACCCTGCCCGCTCCGGCCGGCCCCGCTCACTCCGGCCGGCCCCGCTCGCTCTGGCTGGCCTTCTTTGGGGTATTTTTGCTTTTGAGACTGCTCTAGCCTCAAACTGACTATGTAGACAATGACAGCCTCTGACTTCTGGTCCTCCAACCTCCATCTTCTTCCTGAATGCTGAAACTATAGGCCTGCGGCATCACGGCTGGCTTAAGGAGTTCCAGGGATGGAACATGGGGTTTCATGCATGCCAAGCAAGTACGTAACCAACTGAGCCACAGCCTTTAGTTTTAAGTCTTTTTTTTTTAAAGATTTATTTATTTATTATATGTAGATATACTGTAGCTGTCTTCAGATACTTTTTCTTTTCTTTTTTTTATTTAAGGTTTATTTATTTATTATATGTAAGTACACTGTAGCGGTCTTCGGACACCACAGAAGAGGGCATCAGATCTCATTACGGGTGGTTGTGAGCCACCATGTGGTTCCTGGGAATTGAACTCAGGACCTTCAGAAGAGCAGTCAGTGCTCTTAACCACTGAGCCATCTCTCCAGCCCCAGATACTTTTTCTTCTCACTCTGGCCCCGGTAGCTCACTGTAGCTCTCTTCAGACACCCCAGAAGAGGGCATTGGATCCCATTACAGATGATTGTGAGCCACCATGCAGTTGCTGGGATGTGAACTCAGGACCTTCGGAAGAGCAATCAGTGTTTTTAACTGCTGAGCCATCTTTCCAGCTCCCTAGTTTCAAGTCTTAAGCAAGTAAACTTAAGGCCTGTGGACAGTAAGGAAACTGTTCAAATCCTCACAACAAGAAAGAAAGCTAAAATAGGGCGGAGCCCCAAGTCCTCACACGCGTGTGCCTGGCTATGTAAGTACTTCCTCACTGGCTCCCCAGGATATAATTTCGGTTATCTGGAATGTTTAAACAGACCCCACGAATATTTCAACAAACCGTCCACATCAAATCTTGGGCAGCCGAGCCCTCGGTCATAGCATCTGGTCCCGGAAACTCATACTTTCTTCTTATTTACTTGCTCGGAGGGCCAGGAAGGAGAGGATGCACTCAGCTCCAGAGAGAGCAAATATCAGTTTTCACTTTTGCAAAACAGCCTGACTGGTGCCCCCAGGGGAAGGAGGTGCCTTCTACGAGGAAGAGAAAGAAAAAAAGAAAATCCTTTGCAAATGACTAAGGTGCCAACAGACCACTCTCTTCCTCCAGCCTGGAGGGAGTCTGTCCCCACAGGGCAGAGACACCTCCTCACCTGCTATCCTCACTTCCCTTCAGCAGGACTGTATCTCTGGGGCACAAACCCCTCCTTGCCAGGCTGGGAGTGTAGCCCGCTGAGCTCAGGCTGTGCTTTGGCCATCTGTTCCTCTGTAGCGTACCTAACAGTGCCTCGCAGGCTGTGACTTGCCCTGCATTTTTACTTGCAACTTTTGACTTTGTTTTTTTTAAATATATATTTTTGTGTGAGCATACACGTCTCTCTGTGGATGTTCGTGCCTGCTTGTCTGTGTGCATGGAGACCAGAACACCCTGCTCTGTCACTCTCTGCCTGTTTCTTTGAGGCAGGGTCTCTCTGTGAAGCCGGGATTGGAATGGTCTCAGATAGGCTGGAAGGCCCAGCAATTCACCTTAGCTGAGGTTATAGGCTATGTGTGGGCTTCCTGGCTTACTAAGTGGGTGCTGGGATCTGAACTCTGGTTGTTGTAATTGAGCAGTAAAAGCTCTTACCCACAGAGCCGTCTCTGGTCCCTTGACTCTCTTTTGTGCACAAACAGAAGTTGGATGGTCCTGCCCACTGGTGGATGTGTGACCACCACCAAGGCACAGACTGCTAGTAACTTGTTCCTTAAAAGGCTGCCACCCTATAAACTTAGCATAGTAAAGACGGGACCACATAAGCACGCAGGCAGATTGAAATCATATCAGGAAAACCAGACATAAGAATTTACTGGACACCAGATCAACCTTTATGTGGATCCTGTAAAGTCTCCTAACACTGAGATGGTGATGACCCCAACAACCACACTGTGTGTATCAGAGGACCAAAAGGCAGAGTACTGCTGACTACCCTGGGGCTTCAGTTCAACTCTGTCCCCATTGTTCTCCCAGGCAATGGCTAAATTGCCTTTGTCAGCCCAGCTCACATTCACAGCTCGACCCAGCAGGCTGTTCCTGGCCCTGCCCTTCACAGCTGAGCCTCCACTGCCCACACCCCCTGCTTCTGCCCTTTGACACCATTCTGGGACTCAGCTCAAAGGTGTGAGGCTGAAGCTTAACCCTTCAGAGGTGCCTGCTGAAGACCTCCCTCCACCAGGGTTCATCTAGCATCCTTGCTGGAAGAACCTCTGTTCAGTCAGCTCTCTGCCGCTGCCTTCTTTGGGATTTCTTGAACACTCTTCTTTAACTTCTTTAGTTATTCCATAACCTACACACACACACACACACACACACACACAGAGAGAGAGAGAGAGAGAGAGACAGAGAGAGAGAGAGAGAGATTTACTGTGTGATATGTGAGCTGAAGGTTCATATTAGTAATTAAGATTTGAATGAAAGACTCTATTTGCCTCAGCCAGTGACCAAGGGAAACCAGGATAAATTGCAAGCCACAGCCTATGAAACCCTCCTAGCTTGTGAACTCATTGTTACTGGATACATTCTGACATTGTGGAAAGACAACTCGGTGTCTATGCTTCTGACAGACTGAGATCTTTGATGTCAAGACTAACTGTGGTGGACCGTCCTGCCTGCTTGGCGACATTGTAGACGTGACTGTCAGCACCTTCCCAAGTCCTGTCCCTGTCCTGTCCACCCCCTCCCCACCACCACCCCCGCACCTGTTGCCTGCAGTTTTCCTTCCCTGCAGGGCTCTTTCCTCTGATTCTCCCAGGTGATTCATTGCAGACACTCAGGGGTCAGCATAAATGTCACCTCTTGGACAGGCACTGATGGCCACCCAAAGCAGCTCATCTGGTCTCTCTCCCCCATGCCCCGCCCCCATGCTTGTCAGGGCACTCTTGGGGGGGTAGAGACCTTGGTCTTTCCTGCTCTTACTCTCTCAACAGCATGAGGAAGAGATGGGGTCTCAACTCTCCTCAATCCTGGAATGCTGCTCTAGGCCATGGTTCCCTCTGCTCCTCTCTTGCCTAGAAAACTGAGAAGGCAGGAGACCGAAGCTGGCTGGAATCACCGGGGCTCTCTCTAGGAGAACCTGGACAGCAAGAATTCACAGATATGGGCCAGTGAGATGGCTCAGTAGATAAAGGTGCTTGCTGCCAAGCCTGATGACAGATGTTTAATCCCTGGGATTCACATGACAAGAGAGAACTGACTCCTGCAAGCTATCTTATGCCCATATGTGTGCAGGCACGTTCACACCGAGACATATATACACACACACACACACACTTCCCTATCTAGGTTGAAAAAGTCCTGACATTCAACCCAAAACCTAGGACAATTCAAGATTTTCTCATGACCACTCTGAAGCCACCTCCTCGCCCACACCCCTCCCCACCCCAACTGTTCTTAAGTCCCGAACATAAAGGGGCAGGGGCGACAAAGAGCTCTGATGTCGCAGCTTTGGGAAAAGGGGGAACAGTGTAGGTTAGTCATGCTGTTGCAAGAGCAGGATCTACGAAAACCACCTGTTTTTCAGGCCTCTGCTTCCTTCTCTGAAAACAGGAGCCCTGGGGAAAGGGCAGAGCAGGGCAGGGCAGGCTCTGTGCACAGCGCTCAGCTCCCTAGGTCTGATGACATCTACTGGGTCTGCCTTAGAAGCCTGGGGGTCTCTTCCCGGAGAACCCCTAGTTCTGTCTCCTTTGGCTCTGTTGCATGGGAAACAAGCCTGCCACGCTGGTGGCCTCCCAGCCGAGGAGTTCGTTTAAAACTATTTGAAGTAGTTTGCCGCTGAGGTTGAGATCCGGGCTTTTATTTTTATGAGATTTCACCCTTCTTCTCCTCCTCCTTTTCCTCCTCCTCCATCTCTTTATTTTCTCAGAAAAGAGAATTCATCTTTTGCCAAGGGGAAAACAAAAAACCGTCTGTCCTCCCAAAGAACAGTTGGGGCTCGCTGAGCCCAGGAGGCGGGTGTGGGCCGGGATGGTGGCAGAAACCTGGCTCAGAGGAGAGCTGGGTGGGCCCAGGGACACAGGTGGAAAGCAAAGTCCCAGGACCATGCCTAGAGATGAAGCCAAGCCCGACCTGATACCCCAGCTCCACCTCTGAGGACCCCTCTCCTTCACATTAGCCCAATCCCATCACTGGACAGCCTCCTCGTCTAACCCACCCCATTCCCTGCTTGCTATGGTGATTGGCTGATGTAATTCAGAGCTAAGCCAATCATCATGTTAAATATTGTGTAAGCTCAGCCATTGGTCAGGAGGTGGTCCAATTAACATTGCTTTTGTTTCAAACCTGGACAACGTCCTCTTTCTCCGTTATCCAATAACTCGTTTATTCATCAAGAATGAAGGGGTAAGGGCTGGAGAGATAACTCAGAGGTTAAGAGCACTCACTGCTCTTGCAGAGGACCTGGGTTCAGTTCCCAGCATTACATCAAGTGGCTTACAATAGCCTGTAACTCCAACCTGTAACCCCAGTTTCAAGGGATCCAATGCCTCCTTCTGGTCTCTGCAGGCATTACACACACACACACAC
Organism: Mus minutoides; assembly: GCA_902729485.2. Classification (NCBI taxonomy): domain Eukaryota; kingdom Metazoa; phylum Chordata; class Mammalia; order Rodentia; family Muridae; genus Mus; species Mus minutoides. The sequence goes on from CACVCL010028587.1 coordinate 88,164, forward strand.
ACACACACACACACACACACACACACGTCTTTAGAAATAAATCAGATAGTGGTGGCCTCATGTCTTTAATCCCACTAAAATAGCGAGTTGGGGCAGAGGCAAGTGGATCTCTGAGTTCGAGACAGTGATCGAGCTGCAATAGCCAAAGCTACACAGAGAAGCCTTATTTCACAAAACCACAAGCCATTTAGATAAATATAAATTAGCTGGGTGAACATGTGCCTTTAATTCTCTAATTCCAACACTTATTCCAACACTTGAGAGGCAGAGAGGCAAACAGAGAAACTGTGTCATAGAAAACCAATCATCATCATCATCATCATCATCATCATCATCTTTCCAGGGATAAAAGGATCAGCAGTTAAGAGCACTGGCTTCTCTTTCAAAGGACCAAGGTTCAATTCCTCGCATGCACATGACAGGTCTGTCTGTAACCCCAGTTCCAGCCAAGATCTGACATCCTCACATAGACATACATGCAGGCACAACACCAATGTACATAAAAGAACAAAGTGGGAAATAAAAACAAACAAACAAAAAAGAATAAAAGGCCAGAGTTCAGAACTAAGTCCATCTGGCATCTGGCTCCAAATTAACATCTAACCTGTAGCCCATAGCCCAACACCAAATCCCAACTCATTCGAAATGTAGGACTCTGTTCTTCTTTATGTTTGATTCTTTTGTAGCTTGATTGTATTATAAACATCTTTAAAATGTGCTTATTGTGTGTGTGTGTGTGTGTGTGTGTGTGTGTGTGTGTGTGTGTGTGTTGATCAGAAAAAGGTGACAAATCCCTTGGGACTCTTAATCACTGAGCCACCCTCCAGGTCCAAGGACATGATTCTTGGGCATCACATTTGTAGAGGACAACTCATGTTTCTCTGTCAACAAGTCAGATACACTGGCCAGTCTTGTTACTTCCACAGATAAGCTTGACCCAGGCACTAGTAGGGACCAGGCAGTAGGACAGGTCTCCCAAATGGAAGCAGTGTTGGTGTTAACTTATGAGAAAGGCCTGGCTTTCTACTTCTCTCTGAATTGTTTTGATTGATTGACTGGTTCTAGGAGCTGCTGCTGCTGCTGCTGCTGCTGCTGCTGCTGCTGCTGCTGCTGCTACTACTGCTAATGCTGATGACGATGATGAGGATGATGATTTGAAGTAGGGTCACTCTGTACAGCTAGCCTAGAACCCACTGTATGGTCCAGTATAGCTTCAAACTGACAGAAATCCTTCTTAGTTCTCAAGTACTGAGATTACAGATGTGAACCACAGTATGCCAGACTTACAGTTCTGCAAAGACCAAAAAATACAGTTGAAAATGATTAGATTTACAAATGTACTTAAACTCCCACCCTCTCCCCTCCCTGCCCAATCCCCTCCCACATCTGCACAGAAAGGGTGCTGTCAGAGCCCCAAAGGAGCATGCCTGCATTCTCTCTACCCCATTGCACCTCTGGGCGCTGTCCCCTTGGGGTTTCCTCAGGAACGGAGAAGCAGTGACCTCCAGAAGCCAAAAACCTGATAAAGCCATGTGGTAGAGATTCTGAATAGCAGAGGAGAGAGAGAGAGAGAGAGAGAGAGAGAGAGAGAAAACAGAGAGAAATGACAGGCGAGTTGGGGAGTGTGAGGGAGAGGGAGAGAGAGAGAGAGAGAGAGAGAAAGAGAGAGAGAGAGAGAACAGAGAGAAATGACAGGCGAGTCGGGGAGTGTGAGGGAGAGGGAAAGAGAGAGAGAGAGAGGAGAGAGAGAGAAGACAGAGAAATGACATGCAAGTCAGGGAATGTGAGAGAGAGAGAGAGAGAGAGAGAGAGGGAAAGAGAGAGAGGGGAGAGAGAGAGGGAGAGAGAGGGGGGATATCTGGGTTAAGCTCCTGGATCTGAAAGTGGATCTACTTCCTGGACTTGTCAGAATGGGGGCCAGAAAACTACCAATTTTATTGAAGTTAGTTTAATCTCGGTCAAAATTTATGAAAAAAAAGAGAACAACCCAATTACAATATGAAATAGGTCATGTTCCCAACACATAGAAACAATAAATATTTGTGAGGTTGGAAATGCTAACTGGCCAAATTTCACCCTTATGAGTATCACATTATCATACTGCACCTCATAAATATGCATAAATATTATATGTCTATTAAAAGAATTTTAAAGGTCATGAATTTTTCATATGCTTTTCTGTTGTTTTTTCCAGTTGCTTAGAAAATAAGATTTAACCAGTTTTATAACAAAAACACATTTTTAGAGATAGCCGCGCTTCCTTGCCTTTGAAGCAACTGGCTCTGGGCTCCTTCCCCAAAGCCTAAGGCTGGAAGCTTTCAGAAACCAGCCTCGTGACACAGGACTGTTCCCTGACCTCCGTGCCCCGGGGCCTCTCGGGCCTCAGTTTCTCTTTCTGCAGCAGCAGGAAAGCATGATTCCCCAGAAGAGGTGGGTAGCAGCCGAGGCTCAGGAAAGTTCCGGGTCAGGGTTAATTAAAGTGTAGAGCAAGCCACAGATGAAAGCGGCTCGCAGGAGGCTTTAACAGCCCTCATAAAGAATTTCCCTTCAATTATAGGATGATTTTCTTCTCACGGCATTTCCAACCATCACCACGCTGTTTCCTGGGCCGCTTTCCATGCAGCTGGACCTGTCTTTCTGGAATTGCTGCATTTCCCCCTCTCAGACACTTAGAGGGAAGGCGGTAGGGATGAAAGGAGGGAATGGTGGAGACGCCAGAGTAATGGCAGCGAAGAAGTATCCGAGATCTGCTGGAAAAGGTCCCCGCAAGCAAGTGTCCAGCCACAGCCCACAGGTGTGCTGAGGCCCCATGTGAAAAGGGAGGACCCCCTTCCTTCTACACAGATACACACACACACACACACACACACACACTCGTGCCTGATTAACCAGGCTAGCAAACACCTCCTGCCTCAACCTCAACAAGGCACACTTGCAGCATCAGTCAGCCACCCCATCCTCTACATTCCCAGCATCCCTGTTCTCAGAGCAGGAGGCCCAGAACTCGCTTGCTTGCTGGGAACCCCCTTCATTTCATTCTTCTGGACTCTTCCTGCTGGCCCTGAGCCCTGGGAGGGTGAGGGCAGCCTGCTGTGGAGCTGCATGTGAATGAATAGCTAATACTCAGAGAGACCAATCCTGACAAGTTCACTACTCATCCTGACAAGTTCACTACTCAGTGTTCGAGACTTTCCTGTGGTCTCCATGCTCCAGACAACACCCAGGATGTGAAAGAACACTCATATTCTTAAGTACTTTCTTTCACGAGATGTGGACCTCCTGCTGGATAGCCCAGGCTGGTCTCTGATCCGACTGCCTCCTGCCTCAACCTCCTGAGATAGACCATACCCAGTTATTAGTTACTGTTCTTACTGTTGAAACAAAGTAGATGACCAAATGGACAGAAAGGGTGTAATCTGGCTCATGGTTCCAGAGTGTAGTCCTGCACAGATCAGAAGGCAGGGCAAAGCATGGGGCAGCTAGTCACATACTGTGACCCTAGGGTCAGGAAGCAAAGGGCAGTAAAGCCAGCATCTGTCGGCCCAGCCCGCCACATGCTGCCGCTCACACTGAGGCTTGTTCTTAAACGAATCTAATCCAGAAAACCCCTCACAGACAGACTTGTCTTCAGAGCGGGTCCTGATTCTGTCATGTCAGCCAACTTTTGTACGCCCATTTTAAATGTGATCTTGCAAAGATGTGAAGCTGTTCTGAGCGTATGGGCTGTAGATAGAAGGCAAGCGACTAGATGAGACCCAGGAAATATTGTCTGCTGACCCATCAGGATGTGCTGGGTCCCCTGTGGACTTGGAGGTGTGGTAGACACTCCTTTGTCAACTCTGTTTCTACTTCTGCAGGGATAGAACCCTTGAACTGAAGACAGGCACAAGGTCTCTGTTTAGAAAAAAAAAAAAAAGGCTATAGTCCTTGGCTCAGTTGGCAGAATGACTGCCTAGCCTAGCCTGCAGAGGGTCTTGGATTCAATCCTAAACTTCACATAAATTGGTATAGTAGCACATGCCTGTAATCCCAGAACTCAGGAGGTAGAGACAGGAGGATTGGGAGTTCAGGGCCGTCCTCAGTTTTGTAATAAGTTCAAGGCCACCCTGAGCTCCAGGAGTCCCTACCTAAAACAAAGTTGTTTTTTTTTTTTTTTAAGATTTATTTTATTTATTATATGTGAGTACACTGTAGCTGTCTTCAGACACTCCAGAAGAGGGAGCCAGATCTCGTTACGGATGGTTGTGAGCCACCATGTGGTTGCTGGGATTTGAACTTATCACCTTCGGAAGAGCAGTCAGGTGCTCTTACCCGCTGAGCCATCTCACCAGCCCCTAAAACAAAGTTTTAAGATTTTCATTTAAAAAAAAAAAGATTTTCATTTTATAGCTGGGCGTGGTGGCACACGCCTTTAATCCCAGCACTTGGAAAGGAAAGGCAGGCGGATTTCTGAGTTCGAGGCCAGCCTGGTCTACAAAGTGAGTTCCAGGACAGCCAGGGCTACACAAAGAAACCCTGTCTCAGAAAAAAAAAAAAAAAATTTCATTTTATGTATACAAGTTCAGCCTGTACATAAGTGCACCAGATGTGTGCAGTGCCCTCAGAGGCCAGAAGGGGGCGTTGGATCCCCTAGAATGAGAGTTAACAGTTAGTTGTGAGCCACTGTGTGGGTGCTGGGAACTGAGCCTGGATCCTCTGTAAGAGCTCTAGCACTCTTAACTGCTGAGTCATCTCTCCAGGTCCCTTGTCTAAGAATTTTAAGACTGTATTCCCAGACGCCCTTCAAGCTAGGCAAGACAACGTGACTGTTTACCTAACAAGATGCAGATGAATCTTCTGGAAGGTTTTCTCAAAAAGCAGCAAGTGCTTAGCTCTTCCCTAATCCTGTCTTGTTCCTTTTTCCTCCTGAGTCTGGGATGCATGTGTGATGGCTGGAGCGCCAGAGGCCATAAAACCCAAGAGATATGCTTGGGCAGCAGAGCAAAGGTGACTGCAGCTCTGGACCCTTCCCTGACAGCCCTTAGGGCATGTGAGAGAAGTAAAGGCTGGTCTAGTGGGAGCCTGTGTGGTCCAGGGCTTCACACTTCCCTCTAATGCAGGGGGTGGGGGTGGGAGCGGATGGGACCGCTACAGCAGCTCTGATGTGGACACCATCTTTGTTGGTCACAGCCTCCTGAAAAGAAGACCTGCCAGCTCTAAGTAGGTCTTCACCTGCTCCTCAGAGGTGGCCTGGGTGGGGCCTGGAGGTCAGGCAGATCCTTCCCTTCGTGTCTGTGATTTATCCATGACCTAAAGGCTGATGGGACACACCAGCTGGAGATACATATGCTTAGGAAGGAGCCAGAGTCTCCAGATGCGGTTTTAAAAAGCAGAAGGATGGTCCATGTGACCTTGGCTGCTTTCTCACAACATTGCTGAGAGATGTGCATGTGTATGCACGCACACATATGCTTGTACAAGGCTGTGTTGCTTGAATACATGTGTGTGTGTGCGTGGCTATGCATGTATGAATTGCACATATGGGTGGGTGCACATGTGTACAAGCACGCAAGTGGTGTGCGATTGTGCAAAGGTGTATATGTGTAAAAGTATGCAGACATGTATGAGCATGGCTGTGTGTGCATGTGTGTGCATCTGTGTGTGTGTGTATACATGCATGCATGCATAGGCACTCCTGATATCACTATACTTCAAACCCTTGTTGTTCAATGTGCATCTCCCAAGGACATGCTGACACATAATGACAACTTTCTTCACTGTTTAATGCCAAACATGCCATCTACATAGTACAACAACATCACAATATTGTCTTAATTCCAGTGTAATAATTCCCACGATTCTATGGGATAATTCTATGCTATCTGCTGCAGCCAGGCACATCCCCGTGTCCCCAGCTGTCCCCAGCATTATCCTTGGGACTCACTTAGCTGTCACATCGCCTCAGTCCTTCTGTATCTGGTCCTCTCTGCTGTCATTTCTGATCTCCTCTTTGGCGAGGTGAGCATTTTCCAGCAGTCTAGGCTTTTGTAGGGCATCTCTGCCTCCCCAACCCTCACATTGTGTTGGTGATTGAATCCAGGGCCTTGACCATGCTAGGCAAGCGCCCTGCCACCAAGCTCTGCCCCAGTCCTGTGGGCCATGTGATTTTTAGCAACATGAACATGTACAGCCTTTGGGAACCTGGCTTTTAGTCAGCTCTGGGTGTTGAATGGGGATAGAATCAAACCCTACAAGCAGCAGGGCCCAAGGAGCAGGCCTATGGTTAGTGGCAATAAAGACCCTTCCAGAAGGCTTTTCCCCCTTGCCAATTTAAATGCAGGGCAGTCTGTAGGGGCCCCACAGTAGAAAGATGCAGCAGCAGTGAAGAGGCTGCTCCATCTAGGACCTGGACAGGCGGCCCAGCCGCCTACAGCCTGACTGTCCAATGCCCTGGAGAGTCTAGCAGCGCTCAGAGAGGCCTGGAAATGAAGAAACTGGGACCTCGGGGAAGGGATGGTATCTGGGGTCACACTGCCACCAGCTGCCATGAGAAAGCAAGCATCCTGTCCCAGGCTTGCAGAAGTGGCTGACCGTGGACTTTCTGGTCCCGCTGTGAGACTTCCTGTATTTTGCCACCTGCACTTCATTGGCTTTGTAGCTTCATTTTTGAATGATGTAAGGGGCTGAGATGAGGTGCCCAGCATGTGGAAAGCCTGCTGTCTATCACTGTCCTGCATACCCAGGGATGAGGTGAGGGCCTGTGATCAAGGAAATGGAGACATCAGAACCCCAGAGCTGTCTTCGGCCGCACAGAGATTTCAAGAAGAGCCTAATAGGTAAATATGTAGATATAGATCAGTGGCTCTCAAAGTGTGGTCCCCAGACTGAGAGTTTTATTTTTTACTTTTTTCTTTGTTTGGCTTTTCGAGACAGGGTTTCTCTGTGTAGCCCTGGCTGTCCTGGAACTCACTCTGTAGACCAGGCTGGCCTCAAACCCAGAGACCTACCTGTCTTTGCCTCCTGAGTGCTGCGATTAAAGGCGTGCGCAACCAACGCCCGGCTTTTGCTTTGTTTTGTTTTGAGAATTTTCTTGAAGTGAACATGTTGGGCTCTTCCCCAGGCCAGTGAACCCACCACCCAATAACCTGTGCCTCTCGGGGTCTCCCAGGGATTCTGACAAAGGCTGCACCAGGGAATCCCAAGGAGGAGCAGAAACCTACAGAACACTGGGCAGGTCTTGGAGCCAGCCTTCCGAGCAGAGGGATGACTGGCCCACTAGGACAGAGCACTTGCACACAGAGAACGGCCCGTGAGCCCTGAGATGCTCCTGCCAAGACAGTCAGCAGTGCCCAGTGGCACCCAGAATGCTTTGCAAAAGTAACCCGTTATTCTTATCAAAGAAGGACAGGCAGGACAGGGTTCTGAGCAGAACAGACCTTCACCCTCCAGCCCCCTGTGCTGACTCCCTGTTCACAATGGGAGCCTACTACATTTGGGTGGGGGATGGTTTTGTGCACTGTGTATTCAGATGCTAATTACTGCACCCTCAGATGTGGGTGCAGTCTGACTTTGAGATCTGGGTACAGTCTGACTTTGCTATTGTCATCATTATGAAGCTCTTTCTGACTGGGTATTTTTGTAAAACATTGTTCTCTATTATCTTCTGATTGGGGTGGTGTGTGTGTGTGTGTGTGTGTGTGTGTGTGTGTGTGTGTGAAAGAGAGAGAGGGAGAGACAGAGAGACAAAGATATTTGCCATGAGAGATTTACCATGAGCCATTCTCCATGAGCAGGTGGCCAGGAGGGTCACCATGAGGACACTGACGGAGCATGAGCACCCAGGACAAGGAACGGGCACATGGCTGGGAAATAGACCAGGCCAGAATCATCTCCTTAGAAAATTGCTCAGAATTTTCCCAGCTTAGCACCTGAAGCTTTTAGTAAAAATACCAGGCCTCTGTGTTATTTATTAGGGAGACAAAGGGCACAATAAAACAGTTCTCCAAATTGACTTTGTAACACTTCTTTTGGAAACTTCAGAAAATTCTAGTAAAAACCAAACTATCATGGGAGGAAGCTCACTGCCCTCCCAGCCGGGAGGTTGGTAGCACACACCTTTAATCCCAGCACTCGGGAGGCAGAGGCAGGAGGGTCTCTTGAGTTTGAGGTCAGCTTGTTCTACAGAATGAGTTTCAGGACAGCCAAGGCTACACAGAGGAATCTGACTAGAAATCATACAATCAAACAAACAAACAATTCAAGCAAGCAAACAACAACAACAACAACAACAACATCATCACACTGCAGTATTTTTGCACAGGACTGGGTCTATTTGTCAAGCCGGGCGTGGTGGCAAACGCCTTTAATCCCAAAACTTGGGAGGCAGAGGCAGGCGGATTTTTGAGTTTGAGGCCAGCCTGGTCTACAAAGTGTGAGTTCCAGGATAGCCAGGGATAAAAAAAGAAACCCTTTCTCGAAAAACCAAAAAAAAAAAAAAAAAAAAAAAGAATTCTATTTGTCGGGGG
>CACVCL010028588.1:0-96616 GCA_902729485.2 Mus minutoides
TGTAACTCCTTCAATGTGTGCTTTGTTCTTAATTCTAGGAAGGGGCGAAGTGTCCATACTTTGATCTTCATTCTTCTTGAGTTTCATGTGTTTAGCAAATTGTATCTTGGGTAGTCTAGGTTTCTGGGCTAATATCCACTTATCAGTGAGTACATGTTATGTGAGTTCTTTTGTGATTGGGTTACCTCACTCAGGATGATACCAGGAGGTGAATATTAAAGAAAGAAAGCCAGATATGAAAAGGGAGTCACAGCCACACTGAGGAAATCCACTGAATAATAAGGACATACTTTAAAAACTTGTACTTCACCAAATTGGAAAAATCTAAAAGAAATGGATAAATTTCTTAATACTTACAACTTACTAATATTAAATCAAGATCAGATAAGCAATTTAAACAGACCTATAACCCCTAGTGAAATAGAAATAATTAAAAGTCTCCCAACAAAAACAAGCAAGCAAAAAACAGCACATACACACATACATGTACAAACAACCCACAAAGCCCACAAAAGTCCCAGAGCCAAATGAACTTAGTGAATAATTCCACCAGATTTGAAAGAAGATCCAATGCCAATACTCCTCAAATTATTTCATAAAATACAAACAGAATGCACATTGCTCAATTTGTTTAATGAGAACACAATTACCGTGATGCCCAAACCACATAAAGACCCAACAAAGAAAGAATTACAGACCAATTTCCCTTATGAATATTGATACAAAAAAATCTCAATAAAATACTTCCAAACCAAATCCAAGAATAAAAGGATCATCCACCTTGATCAAGTGGGCTTCATCTCAAAGATGCAGGAATGGTTCAACATAGACAAATTAATAAATGTAACCTACCATATAAACAAACTAAAAGGCAAAAACCAAGTGATCATCTCATTAGATACAGAAAAGGCTTTTGACAAATCAAATATCTCAATGATAGAGGTCTTGGTGAGATTGGAGATACAAGAGTCATACATAAGCCTATAGTCAACATAAACTTGAATGGAGAGAAACTCAAAGCAATTCCACTAATATCAAAAAACAAGATAAGTATTTCCACCCTCTTCATACATATTCTATATAGTACTTGAAGTCTTACCTAGACCAACATGACGTCTGAAGAAGATCAAGGGATACAAATTGAAAAGGAAAAAGTCAAAGTATCTTTATTTACAGATGATATGATAGTACATATAAGTGACCCTAAAAACTTTACCAGGAAATGCCTATGGCTGAGACTTTTGATCAAATAGCTGGATACAAGATTACCTTACAAAAATCAGTAGTCACCCCAAATACAAGAAACAAATGGAATAAGAAATCAGGGAAATGATCTCTTTCACAAATATCTTGGGATAACTTTAACCAATGGACTTGTATAACAAAACTTCAAGTCTTTGGGGGAAAAAATTGAGAAATATATCAGAAGATAAAAAGATCTCCAGTGCTTATAGGTCAGTAGGATTAACATAGTAAAGTGGCCATTTTACCAAAGCAAGGTACAGATTCAGTACAATCCATGTCAAAATACCAACATGATTCTTCACACATGTTTAAAGAACAACCTTCAGCTTTATATGGAAACAAAGAATATCTGAGATAAGTACTGCAATCCTGAACAATAGAAGAACTGCAGGAGGTATTATCGTTCCCAAATTCAAGGTTTTGGCAGCGTTATAGTAATAAAAAACAAAACAGCATGGAATTGGAACAAAACAAACACAGAAATAAATTGGATCAAATTGAATACACAGATATAAATCCACACATCTATGAACACCTGACATTTTTTAATAAAGACGTCAGAAGCACACACTCGAAAAAAGACTGAATCTTCCACAAATGCTGTTGCTCATGCTGGATGGCCAGTTGTGGAAGAATCCAAATATACTCCTACTGATAACTTGCACAAAATTCAACTTCAAACCAATCAAAGACATCAACATAAGACCAGAAACACTGAACTTGATAGAAGAGAAAGTGGGAGACAGCCTTGAAATCCCTGGAACAGAGAAGACTTTCTGAACAGAACACAATTGGCACAGGCACTAAGGTCAACAACTAATAAATGAGACTTCATGAAACTGAAAGCTTCTTTCTATAAAGCAAGAATGCTGACAACCTGACAAAGAGACAATCTACAGGATGTGAAAAGATAACTACCAATTCCACCTCCAATAAAGGACTGAGATCCAAAATATATGAAAGAACTCAAGAAACTCAAGAGCGGTGATAGTAGTGAGGATATAGAAGGGTTACCCAGAAGGGGAGGCACTGAGCAGTATGTAAAGAAATTTTAAAAAAACTTACAAAAATAAAAATTATGTACAGTTATAAACATAATCTCAAATGCCTGAGAAACTCTTAAAGACATGTTCAAAATCTTGAGTCATCAGGATATTCAAATCAAAACTACTTTGAAATTTCATCTTACACTCATCAGAATGGCTAAGAGCATAATACAAGTAAAAGTTCATACTGGTGAGGATGTGGAGCAGGGGAAGCACTCATCCACAGCTGATGAGAGTGCAAACTTGTATAACCACTATGTAAATTAATTCGGTAATTCCTCAGGAAGATGGGAATCGACCTACCTTAAGGGTCAGGTGTTCAACTCTTGGGCATATACCCAAAAGATGTTTTGTTATACTACAAGGACACTTGCTCAAACATATCCCTTGATGTTCTAATCATAATAGTCAGAAATTAGAAACAACCTAGATGTCCCTCAAGAAGAACTGATATAGAAAATGTGGTATATTTATACAATGGAGTATTACTCGGCCATTTAAAAGAATGAATATCATTAATTCACAGGTAAGTGAATAGAAATAGAAAAAAAATTCACCCTGAGTGAAATAACCCATACCCAAAAAGACAAATTGTTTTTTTTGGTCTTTTGCCTATATATTATGATTTTCATTTCAGTGCCTTTATGGAATTCCTATCTGTACAAATGAGTGTATCTCGGTTCCTTGGGTTTTCTCTTGGGTTCTTTTCCTTCTGTTTGTTTTGTCCTATTCCAAGTTGTTAGTTATTTATCTTATTATATTTTATTTTGTATTCATTATCACTTAGGAGCAAGTGTTTTTACTAATGAGATATAGAAAACAAATAGATGCAGATTGGAAAGGATGGGGAGGAACTGGGAGGAGAGAGAGGGGAAATTGTAATCAGGATATATTATATGAGAAAAAAATCTATTTTCAATAAAAGAGGAACAAAGGAAAAGCCTGATTAATGGACTATTCATTTTAAGTTGTTTCCTATCCTTAGTCTTCTTTTATTTTGCTTATGACTTCTTACAGAATTTCTTATGATACATAAATCAGAAAAGAATTAATCAAAAATAGTCTCACTAAAATTTACAATTTCAAATAATTTATCTGACATGACTACATATGCATTGTTTTATTTATATTTGCATGAATCACTCACTGTGTTTTCATAGCTCTGTCTACATTTTTGAATTTCTTGCTCATGTTAACAAAATTGATACAGGTTTTAGAACAATCTTATTTCCTTTTCACTTCTCATCTCCTTTTCCTTTTGTTGATTTAAATAGGTTTGAGTATTATGTTGCAGAGAGATTCAGTTGGGTTTGGACATCCCATGACCAGTTGTTCTCTGCCTCTTTACTAGTTGTGGCTTCTGTAATCATCTCCATCAACTGAAAGAAATAAAAGAGCTTCTTTGATGCGAAGAGAGAGCCATATTTATTGATTGGGTATAATGAAAATTATTTAAATTGTAGTTAGAAATTATAGTCACTTAGGAAAGTGGACATAGTAGGTTCTCCTTTGGGGTCCATGACCTCACCAGCTGCAGATAGTTAGATAGATACGCAGTACCAGGCATTTATCTTCTCCTATTTAATGAGTATTCAAATAGATAGCTGTTTGTTTACATATAGGACTTAAGTGTCACTATTGCACCATTGAGGATACACTGCAAGGGAGTCATTGCTGTGTTCTTAGGCTTTACAGCTGGGAGGGGGGGGTCCATTGGTTGCTTTTCTTTCCCTTAGCAGATGTGAAGCATCTTTGAATACTATAAGAGCAGGTCCTCAGGGAAGAGGCTTCCAGAATAGTTCTAGCCTGATTCCTACAAGTTCTGTGTCCATGGTATATGCTGTCTTTGGCAATAGGCTCTTTCAAGTTCTGGGAGGCAACCAATCACAGTGGCAACAAATTATATTATTTTAGAAGTCTTTTATATTTTACTGACCAAAAAACCAAAGGGTACTTTTTCATGGCACTAGACTTTGTGTTGGATAGTCAATGGCTCTTGGGGGAAGCTACCTCCCCACTCTGTATTGCAGTCTCTCCCTCATCTCTAATTAAAGCCCTGACCCATTTTCCTATTTTCTCCTTCTAGCACTTGTTTCCTACTATCCCTTCTTCAGAGTGCCATTCCTGCTCTGCCATGGTCCTTTATACTTTGCTGGTTTCTGGGTAATTCGGGGCTGGAGAGTCACATTGAAGCTTCAGAGCTAGGATTCTCATATAAGAGAGAACACGATATGTTTGCCTTTCCTGTCTGGTTTACTCCACTCATATATTATTTTCTAGGTCCATCCATTTACCTTTCAGAGTTAATGATTTCCCTTTTCTTTATAGTTTAGTACTGCTCCATAACACATATGCATCACAACTTCATTATTCATTTACAGGCTGAAGGACATTTAGGTTCTTTCCATTTCCTAACTCTTATGAACAGAGAAGCAGTGAACACAGTTAAGCAAGCATATGTAGAGAAGAGTGTTGAGTCTTTTGGGCATATCCGAGGTGTGACATGGTTGAACCATATTGTAGATCTAATTTTACTTTTTGAGAATTCTCCACACTGATTTCTAGAATGGCTGCACCAGTTTGCAATTCCAACAGTGAATGAATGTTTGCCACTGCTCACTTCCCAGCCAGAATTCTTTGGTCAGTTCTTCTCCTGATCTTAGACATTTTGAATAAGGTAAGATATCTCAAAGCTGTTTAGCATTTTCCAATTGCTAAGGAGGTTGAATGCTTTTTGAGATTGTCTTTAGCCTTTGCTATTTCTTTTTTAATTATTTTATTTATTTACATTTCAAATGTGTCCCCCCTTCTCTTCTCCCTCCACTAGTTCTTCACCCCCTATTGCTTCTGAGAGGGTGCTCCTCCACTGATCCACCCACTCCCACCTCACCCCACTAGCAACCCCCTTCCCTGTGGCATCAAGTTTCTATAGGATTATACCCATCCTTTCTCAATGAGGCCAGACAAGGCAGTTCTCTTCTACATATGTGACAGGGGACACAGACCAGCCCATATATGCTCTTTGGTTGATGGCTTAGCCTCTTAGCCTCTGACTGGGAGCTCTGGGGGGTCTGGGTGAATTGAAACTGTTGTTATTCCTATAGGGTTGCAATATGTTTCAGCTCCTTCAGCCCTGCCTCTAACACTTCCATAACGGTCCCCAACCTCAGTCCAATGGTTGGCCATAAATATCTGCATCTGTATCAGTCAGCTGCTGGTAGAGTCTCTCAAAGGACAGCCATGCTAGGCTCCTGTCTGCAAGTACATCAGGGCATCAGTAATAGTGTCAGGGTTTGGTACCTGTTGATGAGATGGATAGCAAGTGGGGATGGTCTCTGGATGGCCTTTCCTTCAGTCTCTGCTCCATTTTTGTCCCTGCATTCCCTTTAGACAGGAACAATTTTGGGTTAAGAATTTTGAAGATGAATGGGTGGCCCCAGCCTCAAATAGGGGCCATGTCAATCTACTGGAGATGGTCTGTTCAGGTTCCCTCCCTCCACTGTTGTGCATTTCAGCTCCCAATGGTTCCTGGGAGCCTCTCACCTCCCAGGTCTCTGGGACTTTCTAGAGGTTCCCATTGCTCTCCCACCCCACACTACTGCATATTTCCCTTCATTCTCCTGGCCTTCTGGGCTTCTCTCCTGTCTCCTGCCATACCTGATTCTGCTCTCCTTTCTCTTTCCCCTCCCTTCTCCCTCCCATGATTATTTTGTTCCCTCTTCTGAGTGGGTCTAAAGTATCCACACTTGGGCCTTCCTTCTTGTTAAGCTTCCTGCAGTCTATGAGTTATATCATGAACGTTTTGGCTAATATCCACTTTCAGTGAGTACATACCAACATGTCCTTTTGGGTCTGGATTATCTCATTTAGGATGATATTTTCTAGTCCCATTCATTTGCATGCAAAATTCACAATGTTCTTGTTTTTAATAACTGAGTAGTATTTTATTCTATAAATGAACCACATTTTCTGTATCCATTCTTTGGTTGAAAGACATCTGGGGTTGTTTCTAGCTTCTGGCTATTACAAATAAGGCTGCTATGAACACAGTGGAGCACCTGTCCTTGTGGTATGGTGAAGCATCTTTTAGGTATATGGCCAGGAGTGGTATAGCTGGATCTTCAGGCAGAACTATTTCCAATTTTCTGAAGAACGGATAAAATGCTGTGATTTAAGGGTGAAATATTCCTCATACTCTCATGTGTTTGAATCCTTGGACTCCAACTGGTCATGCATTCTGAAAGACTGTGGAACCTACGGAAGTTGAAACTTTGCTGAAGGAAATGGATCACTGAAGTTGACCCTGAGTTTTATGGCCCAGGCTCATCTCCTGTTCATTCTTTGTTTCTTGAGTGTCCCCATCTTTATGTCTTCATTACTGCTACTGCATCTTCATTACCATAGTGAAGTGTCCTTCTCTAACCATAGGATTATCTATATTCTATTAACCTGCTTATTTTCATATATCTGGTCGGAGCAATAAAAAGTAACTGAATACTTATGCTCTGTCTTCGTGAGGCATCTCCTCACTGGATCTCTGGGCTGCTCTGTGACGTAGTATAGTGTAGCCAAACCTAGAATTGAAACTTTGCTTTAGTGTATGCTTCCAATCCAGGAAAAGAACTTTAAACATTTTAAGCCTCTCAGCCTTCATTTTCTCATGTCTAGAATGGATACTATGATACTATCAACTTAAGATGATTGTTACAATAAAATATAAAACTAATAATTAGTTTACTAATCAATAATAATTAGTGAAAAACTAATAGACAATGAAAACAAAATAAATTATATGAATGGAAGAACTATAAAAGGAATCATTCATTGTTAGTAATCTTGGTACATATATTTTGAAAGCTCTAAGATCATGTTATCTATATGGCCTAGTTAGCATGTAAAGCTATTTCAAAACTCATGTGACTTTAAAGACACAGTTATATTTTCAAACAATTTTATAAGCAATAACTTATTAAATATTGAATTAGAGTTGAAGATAGTCTCATTTGAGCTAATTAAAAAACAGCTGTCTTGATTTATTAGGGGGTCATCAATACATCTGATGGTATAAAAAATAAATATGAGGTGGATAGAGTAAGGGAGAAAATGTACCAGTTTCTGAACTCAAACCAAAATATGTATCATGAAGATCAAAACATCCTGAGAGCAAAGATTTAGAAAGATATAATAAGGGGATTTAAATGATTTGCATTAATACTTGTAGAGTATGCTAAATAAGGGTGCATTAAATATAAATATAAGAAAAATAAAATAAATATTCCTAATGATTCAGATTTGTAAAGCATATTCGTTGGAAAGATATTCACAAGTGTAGCAGAAATGAAACCTCGGTGAATACTTACCTCATGTCCATGCCAGGAGCAAATAAAGACCACTCCCATAACCCAAAGAAATTCATACGTCTTTCTGCAGGACTGAAACAGTTACATGGCTCTATTTTAACTCAGAAAATTAGACTCCATCATCATCATCTCTGAATAAAAGAAGGCTTCAGCATCCAGTTTCCAGGCCCCTGAAAGCATCATTGATGTTATTCGCCTACAACCGATCGAACAGTTCCAGAGAACTCATCTAAATGTGCTCAGTCAATGAATCCCCAGTGAGTTTCTGCATCATTAGGTGTTTACGTGGTGACCTCAATAGCAAGGTTTTAGCCTAATGAGTTGTCTATTCCTTAGCATGCCTCAGGCAGCAGTTAGAGTGGGGCTACAGAACACTTAGGGAGACAGTGACAGAGGAGCAATGTCACATTAACCTTCTTAAGCTGGTGGCATCAAAGCACTGAAAAGCTTTTTATTGGGTTAGCCTCCAAACAGCCGTGACACCTTAAGCTCTATTTGGGAAGTCCTCAGCTCCCTACTGAAAGACTCGGGTGTGATGGTACCTGCTGTGCAGGTTCCAAATCTCCATAATCTTCTACTTGAAGTCAGCTGTTCTTTATTTTTATTTTTATTTACTTATTTTAAACTCCAGATTTTATGCTCCTCCTGGTCCACCCTCTGGACTGTTCCACATTCCATACCTCCTTCCTGCCCCCTGTCTCCAATAGGATGTCCCCACCCCCCATCCCACCCCCATCCACACCCCACCAGACCTCTAAACAAATGCCCTGGGGCCTCCAGTCTCTTCAGAGTTAGGTGCACCTTCTCTGATTAAACCCAGACCCAGCAGTCCTCTGCTGTATATGTGTTGGGACCTCATATCAGCTAGTGTATGATGCCTGGTTGGTATTCCAGTATCTGAAAAATCTCAGGGGTCCAGGTTAACTTCTGTTCCTCCTATAGGGTGTCCCTCCTCCTCAGCTTCTTCCAGCTTTTGCCTAATTCAACCACAGGGTCAGCAGCTTCTGTCCATTGATTGGGTGCAAATATCTGCTTCTGACTCTCTCAGCTGCTCAGGTATTCTAAATATAGTGCTCAGCTCCTAATGAAATTGTTATTTGCATTATATGTTACAATGCCAAGGAAGGCAGTATGTGTCAATGTCATATTGTATCTTTCTATTACAGAAAGAATGATCTCTCATTAAGCTAGATATTTTTAAAAGGAAGTTTGTCCAGTAGTGGTATCTCTGTTATAATAATGACCGGATGAGTGAAATGATTCAATAGATTGGTTAAAGCAGGCCATGATGTCAATGAAACTACTCTCAAATATAGTTTCTGACATATGGTAAAAATGCCTAGTGCATGCATATCAATAAATACTTGTAAAAGATTCAATATAAGCAGAATAACTATAAATAGCTTATGGTCCCCAAAAGGCTGATCAAATAAATATGTGTAGATAAACTAGAATTTTAAGCTTCAAGAATTCAAATTTTTCCATCTATCATTTTATTATTGTTATCATTATCATCAACATAGTCATCATCATAGTCGTCATTGTCATGTTCATGTTCATGCATGTTTTCACCTGTACACATGGTGTGTTTATGAAGTTCAGAGGACAGCCTTGTGGGTTTTTTTTTTTTTCACCATCCACCTTTACAGATTCCAGGGGCTGAATTCAGCTTGGCAGGTTTACACAGAAAGTGCCTTTACCTGCTGATCCATCTCACTTGCTATGGCCCCAGCTTTTACCTTTTGAAATGATGAAAATCAATAGCAAAACCTCCAAAAATTCAATTAAAATTATACTATTTATTATTTGATAATATTTTGCATAAAAATCATTGAACTTGTGTATAATGAGTCATGTGACATAATTAACTCCTTTTCTTTTGCTTCTTCATAAGCAATCATTTTTGTTAATATTGCTTTCCCAATCATATTCTACTCAATATTTAGCATGATTTTCAAAAATACTATGATTCCAATTTAGTAGGCAATTCTTTATATTTAATTAGTAAATTCATTCTCCTAAAAATAGGCCATTAGTGAATTTCATGTTGAATTTCATTGTACACCTTTGTTAACTATTATAGGCTCTTTATACTCATATTAATTTGCCTCTTGTCCTTTAGATTCTACAACTTAAAGGCTTAAAAATAGATTTGGGGTGGGGGAAAATGCATGTCTTACTCATTACAAGTACATAGGTGAGTTTGCATTGGCCCATTTTGCTAGTGTTCAAACAAAACCTCAACACAAGAGCCTTCAAAACTGTTCACAACGAGCTACTGAAGTAACTTGTACATGTGAATTAACTCTCCACATCCAAGTGTGCTACAGCCATGGATATGAAGAACTAAAGTTCAAAATTATGTCTTTATTTACATCTTTTCCAAACAAGAACAGACTTTTTGTTGTCATTCACACCATAATAAAACAATTATTACAGGGAGCTTTGTAACAGCCATTATAAGTAACCTGGAAATGACTTAAAAATAAACATTGGAAAGTCATGCCTTTTATGAATAAACATTGCTTCATTTTATATGAGATCCAGGAAATCCATGTCTCTTTTTCTGGGTATTTTTCTTTGCCAGTGGGCCCCTAGGACTCACCCTCCTAGGATACAGAGAAGTAATGATATAAACCTCAGGCTTTTAAGCAGGAGAGAAAATTCCTTCTTCATATAAACCAACTCTGGGTAAACTGAGATCAGAGACATTACAAACTATTGGGTAAAATCAATTCAAATTCAAAAATTTTATAAAGGGGAACATTGTACTGTCACGTTTACATAGAATTTATATATTTTTCAAAATGAAGCAAACTCTTAACGTTTGTGTTTTACTTTTCTCTGTCAAATATTAGCTTTTAAACATCTGAGTAATCTTAGAATTTTGAGATCCTAATAAATTTGTAGATTTTTATCTAAGATAAATGTGCAAAATTTCAAATGTCTACTTTCTTCCAGATCCTTAGCTGAGGTCATCCACAGACCTCCCAGAGTTCAGAATCTACTCTCTACCTACAGAGTTATTTTCAGTAACAGTTAGTCAGTAAACGGTGGTTCCATGGATGACACAACTACTAATATCGTCTTCCTGAGTGGTCAGTGTTCAAATGCATGTGAATCAGAAATTCCCTACCCCCCAAAAGAAGTGGCATGGTTTTCCTTTATGTAGTGACAAAAGGAAACAGGAGCCTGGAGTGAGGACTGTCCAGTCAGCTCAGTTGTATTAAACTTTCTTACTTCAGTGAAATCCTACAAACACCACACTAGGCAAAGTACATAAAAAGAAATTAACACTGAGTCATTGAGCTATGACTTAGTAGAGATAGATTGGCTCAATCTGAGGTTGTCCCCTCAGTTTTCTCTTCTGATGCTAACAGGGATCTCTAGGTCTGACAGGAATCTAACTCATATACATTGTCTAACACATGTAACAAAAAGTGAGAAATGGTAGTTTAGAGATAGAGTCTCATTTAGCCCTGAATGGATTAGAAGTCACTGCAAGGTTCTAATCCATGCTCTCAATCTCATAGAGATCTACTTACCTTTGCTTCCCAAACGTCAGGATTTAAAGCATGCAACACCACACGCAGCTCATATTTTATGTTTTAAATTTCAGGTAGAAGCAATAGCATCCACAACAGGAGGTAAGAAAGAAGGAAGCTTATATTGCCTTAAAAACTATATTCAGAGTATGGAAAGAATAGTAGAGAGATTTTAAAAATAGCAGGCTTTGTGTTTTCTGTGTGAAATAATTTCAAAATTGTGATGGAACTGTGAAAACTCATTGTGGATATTTAACAAAGAATTGTTTTAGTAAATTTTTGAAAGTTTCATGTGTAAAATTTACAAAAGATAACTTAGATATAGTGGTGAACTAGAGACCAAAATGAGGATAATTTAAGCAACTTAGAGACAAGTCATAAGAATCAGGATTAATGAGATAATTGGATTAGCGCTAAGGAGACAGACCACAAAGCTATTGTGTAGGCAGAATGAATGGACTTGAATCATTTTGATATGGGAATTAAGGAAAAAGAATATACAAATGTTTTACCATGTTATTATATGTGTATAATTATAATGTAAAATATAGATAGTATAACTGGTTTGTGATATTTATATATTACATATTATATACTATATATACAGAATTATAGAATAACATATATGGTTCATAAATAAGTAACATACCTTCTTGCTTGAATGAAAGATTTGTTTAAAATACTATTTTGTCTACATCTAGGCCAGAAAAGATTGACAAACTTTGTAAATCAAAATAAACTGTTATATTCCTTCATTAATTGCATTAATACATTTTTTCACTTAACAAAAACTTTTAGTAATAATATAGATGTAATTCTCATCACAAAATATTCAAAAAGGTGAAGAACTTGTCTGCAAGAAACTTAAGTCTACAAATTTGAAACCAATGCAATATCACATGAGGGGGGAGGGTGGGAGAGTTTGGGTGGGAAAGGGGACAGGGAGGAGAAGAGGGGAACATAAGCAGGCATTGAATGGGGGGAAAGGACTGCAGCCCTGAGGGCCAGCAGAAAGAATGGAAACAGGCAACCTCAAGTGGTAGGAGGTGGAAGAACCCTTCAGGATGCACCAGAGTCCTGGGAGGTGAGAGACTGTCAGGACTCAAAGTGAGTGACCTTAGATGAAATGGGCTACAGTGGGGAGTCAGAACTAGTAGAGTCCACCTCCAGCACAAAAGACATGGCATCCAGTAAGGGATGGGGTTGCCATCCCACAATCAAAACCTGTGATCCATAATTGTTCCTGT
The DNA here is from genome assembly GCA_902729485.2 of Mus minutoides. Lineage (NCBI taxonomy): Eukaryota > Metazoa > Chordata > Mammalia > Rodentia > Muridae > Mus > Mus minutoides. Next base: position 12,444 of record CACVCL010028588.1, read on the forward strand.
CTAAAAGAACTGCAGGAACAAAAATAGAGAAGAGCCCAAGGAAAAAGATGTCAAGTGACAAGCCCAAGGTGAGATACAGCTCAGGGTTTCTGGGGAGGAGACCCAAAGGCATGACACTACTACTAAGGCTATGGAGTGCCCACGAAATGGGCCTCTCATGACTGCCCTCCTAAAGACCCAACAAACAGCCGAAAGAGTCAGTTGCAGATATTTACACCCAACCAGTGGACAGAATTGGTTGAATTGTGGTTGAATTAGGGAAAAGCTGGAAGAAGCTGAGGAGGAGGGCAACCCTGTAGGAGGACCAGCAGTCTCAATTAACCTGGACCCCTAAGATCTCTCAGACACTGGACCACCAACCAGTCAGCATACACCAGCTGATTTGAAGCCCCCAACACATTCAGCAGAGGACTGCCAGGCCTGGTTTCAGTCAGAGAAGATGTACCTAACCCTCAATAGACTGGAGGCCCCAGGGAGTAGGAAGGTCTGGTGGAGTGGTGGGGCGGGGGGCGGTAGAGGTATGGAATGTGGAACAGTTTAGAGGGTGGACTGGGAGGGGGATAAAAATCTGGAGTGTAAAAATAAGATTAAATAAAACTTTAAAAACTGATTGTACACGTGGTTACTAAAGAATACTAAGGGCAGTGCACACATTAGAATGGATGTAAAATTAGTGCCGTACATGATTAGAGATCTTGCTCGTTCAGGTGTTGGCAAATGGGAGCATGAAAATAGGTGATTGGTTATGGCAGACTATGGAGACATTATTCATGTTTGTTTCCTAGTTCCTATGTACTACATACCTGCTTTTCTGTCAACATCATCTCCTACTGTGCATTTTTTTCTGTTACAGTCTATCCTTTTTAGAGGGAAGAAAGCAGCTCATGAAGCTTTTGAAAATTACAAGACATTAGACTCATGAGGTTCAGGAAAGTTAAGGTGTACAGAGCATATGAGGTCTTATAAGCAATAAACTAATGCCATGGGAGAGGAGACATTTCTGTGGTATGGCTTTCTGCAGACTATTCGGGGAACTCAAATGATGTCGTTTAAAAGTTGGCAACAGTTCTTGAGTGATCTTTAAGATGAGTCTCACTATCTTTCCTCGACCCCTGTTTCTATAAAAATTACGATGTGTGCCTTTTGTTACTCCCATATCTGAGCCAACAGAAAGGACTGCCAAGGATAGGTAATACAATTTGCTTTTCAGAATGAGAGCTCAGATATCGCTCACAATCATACATGATAATGTCCATCCTGATTTGAGGTGTTCTTCACTCTGACTCTGGCCCTTCTGCTTCTTTCTCAAGTACATAATTTTGGCACAGATCTTAATTGTTAAACTATTTTATTTAGAAAATAATAACTATATTGTTCAGTCATAAAAGATAAAATAATCAAACTACTGAATGTAAAAAGCCCCCATATCTATCATAACCCTAGGCTACTTTGGACAGATCTGTTTGGAGAGTCCTGGGGAACATATCCATGACAAATTGTTTTGACAATACCTTATAATTTTGCTGAAATGTATTTAGGTTCTACTTTAAAATGGACAGAAGGCACTGTTTTCTAAAAAGCACATCTATAGCAATGGAACACTGAAATACAATACTTTAGGAAAGATCTCTAGATGCAGGCTTTCATCTTTCTAAAGACAATTACACATATACAGCAATCTGAGTCCTCACGTTCATGATAATGAATTCCCTTCAGGACAAAATGGGAGATTTATACACTATGCTAATGTCATTCCTGAAAGTAGCTTAACAATACATTAGAATTTATTCCTACTTTGATATTCTCTGTATCTTCTCAAATGTACTTTACATATCTCACCTCTAAGAAATTGTTTCCCTGGGCCTCTGTCCATATAGAAACAAAAAGAAAGAGGAGTAAAAGATAGCAAGTGATATTCATGTATTAACTGCTAAATTATCCAAAGAATAGACCAGGGATGGTTGGAGGGAAACTAGACTCTAGGGTAGTTTGCCTGTGGTTGGAGTTGGGGTCACTCCACCTTACCTTCCTGTTGGTGTGATTGTTTTAGGTTGGCAGAGAGCTTTCTTTCTCCTCTCTCCACTCAATCTCTACTCTTATATGGAGTTGCCCGTTCTTTATTCTCCTGCTTCTGCTTCTTCTTCCTTTTTCTACTTCTTCTTTTGTTCCTCTTCTTCCCATGAGTGTTTTGTTCCCCCTTCTAAGAAGGACTGACTGAGAGCCCACACTTTGGTCTTACTTCTTCTTGAGCTTCATGTGGTCTGTGAATTGTATCTCAGGCATTCTGAACTTTTGAGCTAATATCCACTTATCAGTGAGTGCATGCCATGTGTGTTCTTTGTGATTGGGTTACCTCATTGGGGAGGGAGGATGGGCTGGGGGACTTCAAGGGAGGAACCTGGAAAGGGGATAACATGTAAATAAAGAAAATATACAATAAAAAAGGCTAAGATCAAACAACCATAAACATCTACCTACAAAAAAAATGCTTAACAAAATAAAAGGATACAAAGTGATAAATGATTGAAAACAGATGTAAAGAACCAGGTAAATGAAATAAGGACAATATAGTATACACAACCAGTTCAATACACAGAAACACTTAAAAAATAATTAGAGATTTTTTAAATGAAATTTTCACTAAAGCTTTTCCGTAGAAAGTCTATCAAATAAAATGGATTAAACTGAAAATATATCAGGTCTTTGAAACATAGCAGGTAACACTAAAGACACAGTAACAACACATTTATATACAGAAAATATGAGATTGGTAGGACCCCACTAAAACAACAAATCACTCATGGGCTGACTACCTACAGCCACCCTTGTCTTAAGTCTCTAGTACGTCCTAGAGATGTTCACCATATTCCTACCCGGAGCAGGCAACTCTAGGACATGCCAGACACCTGACATGTGGGAGACTCTAGAGAATGTCTAGAAGGGTGAACCCTAGCTGAGAGTCATAGCAGTTGGCGATATGGATCCTGAAATGGCCACCTCCTATAGCCAGGCAGGACTTCCAGTATAGGGATAAATACATCAACCCACCCACAAAACCTTCAACCAAAAATTTGTCCTACCTTCATGAAGTACAGAGACAAAGGTGGAGCAGAGACTGAGGGAATGGCCAAGCAATAGCTGGCCCAACATGAAACCCGTCCCAGGGGTAAGCACCAAGCCCTGACACTATTAATGATACTGTTCTGCTTGCACCCAGGAGCCTAGCATGGCTGTCCTCTGAGACACTCCACCCAGAAACTGACTGAAACAGATACAGAGATGATGATAATGAGATGATGATGGAATTCATACTATGTGATATCAAATTATACTATAGACCCATAATAACAAAACCATCATGATACTTTCACAGTAGTCTCAGTGACCAATGGAATATAATAGAGGACCAAAAAATAAAAGCCATTCCTAGACCCACTTGATTTTTGACACAGGTGCCAAAACTAACAGAGAAAAACCAAGTTAACCAAATGGTACTAGAAAAGCTGGATATTCACTTATAAATGAATGAGATTAGATGTTAATCTCTATCTTGTGCAACAAAAAATAAGAATAAATTAAAGACATAATTATAAGATTTTAAAATCTGAACTTTCTACATAGGGAAAGCATTTTAAGATACAGGCATAGGAAAGGATGTTCTATTTGTTTCCCTCACTGCCTATTTAACAGTCTTTATTTTTCCCTCACTGCCTATTTAACAGTCTTTATTTTTACATTAGTTCTTAGTTTAAGATATATAGTGATTGTCCTCTAAGTACACATGAGTTACTAAACTTTGTTCTGATTTGTTCACCTACCCCACTACAATTGTCTGTCTCCCCTGATCCACTTTGACTTATTTCTTCCATACCACAGAAAGTGCTTTCCTTGGCTTTCATGCCACATGAGTTCCATAAGGAAGCAAGGACTTTCTAAAAATTACTCAATTATCTCAGGGAAAAAAAATCCAAGAATTGACGAATGGGATCTCATAGGATTAAAAAGCTTCTGCCCAGCAAAGAAACAATGAATCATGTGAAAAGACAGCCTACAGCATAGGAAAAAATATTTACTAGCTATACATCTGACAGATGATTTACATCTAGCACAGATAAAGAACTCAAAACACTGGCAAACAATCCAACCAAATGGAAAAATGAAATAAACTGACAGTTCTCAAAATATGGCAAGCAAATGGCCAATAAACATGACAAAATGTTTAACGTGCTTAGAAATAAAGAAAATGAAAATAAAAAATACAATGATGTCCCCATCTCGCCCTCTTCAGAATGTCTATCATTAAAACAACAAAGAACAACAGATAGTGCCGGGAGTGGAGGGGAAGAAACCCCCTTTATTTGCTGCTAGTGGGAATAGCAATTAGTCTAGCCACTGTAGAAATCAATATGAAGCTTCAAAAAATATCTGAAAAATAAAACTATCACTTAATCCAGCTGTACTAGTCCTGAAAACACACCCAAAGGCTCCTAAGTAAGAAATCTGTGAAGTTTCTGGTACATCCATGTCTATTACTGCACTATTCACAATAGTCAATCTCTTAGCGTTTCTATTCTTGTGACCAATGGTAACTTGGAGATGAAAGGTTTATTTGGCTTGAATATCCTGAATTATAGTCTATTGAGGGAAGCAAAAGATTCAAGCTGGGCAGGGGCCTGGATGCAAGAGCTGGTGCAGAAGGCATGGAGGAGTGCTGTTTACTGGCCTACTCCACATGAAGTGCTCAACATTCTTTATTATAGAACTGAGGACCACTAACCCAGGGATGGTACCATCCACAATGGGCAGGGCCATTGATCTCTAATTAAGAAAATACCATACAGGCTTCTCTGCCTGCAGCTTAATCTTAAAAAGATAGTTTGCCAATTGAGGTTCCCTCCTCTCAGATGACTTTAGATTGCATTAAGTTGACATAATAGAGAACCAAACATCCATGAAAGGAGTTACAGAGACAAAGATTGGAGCTAAGACAAAAGGATGGACCATCCAGAGACTACCCCACCAGGGGATCCATCCCATAATCAGCCACCAAACGGAGACACTATTGCATATGCCAGCAAGATTTTGCTGAAAGGACACTGATATACTATCTCAAGTGAGGCTATGCCAGTGTGTGGCAAATACAGAAGGGATGCTCATAGTCATCTGTAGGATGGAACACAGGGCCTCCAATGGAGGAGCTAGAGAAATTACCCAAGGAGCTGAAGGGGTCTACAACCCTTCAGGTGGAACAACAATATGAACTAACCAGTACCCCCAGAGTTCGTGTCTCTAGATGCATATGTAGCAGAAGATGGCCTAGTCGGCCATCATTAGGAAGAGAGGCCCCTAAGTCTTGCAAACTTTATATGCCCCAGTACAGGAGAATGCCATGGCCAAGAAGTGGGAGTGTGCGGGTAGGAGAGCAGGGCGGGGAGGAGGGTATAGGGAAATTTCGGGATGGCATTTGAAATGTAAATAAAGAAAATATCTAATAAAAATAAAAGAAAAGAAAAAACTAGTCAGTAATGCCAAGTTGTAGGACCAGCCTAAATGCCTGTTTAAAATTTGTGGGTAAAGAAAATATAACACTTACTTACGTACACTGGAGTTTTATTTAGCCATGAAAATTGATGGGGAAAATACCATTGCAGGAAAATGAACAAAAGATTATTGTATTAAACTAAATTAAACCAATCTCAGAAGGATGAATATCCCATTATCTATCACATATTTGTCCTGAATTATACACACATATATACATATGTGCATATGCACACATGAATGCACAAAAGTACACACAGAGAGACATACATATACATGTATAGATATGTGTATCTAAGGATATATACAAAATAATAAATTATATCTTTGTAGAAATATAAGTTAAATAATTACTTAATACTTTATAATCAATAAAGTATAGCAAATAAAGCAAAGGGGGCTATAAAAGACAGTGGAGTACCAAAAGCATATTTTATTTCTATAACCTCATTGGCTTATCAACTTCCTATATATTAAATTTACTTCACTTTTAAATAACTGTAATTCTAACTTAACATACTTCTCAACAGATAGATGATAGATGATAGATAGATAGATAGATAGATAGATAGATAGATAGATAGATAGATAGATAATAGATGGATAGAGATGATAGATAGGTGATAGATGATAAATAATAGATGACAGATGATAGATAACTTATAAAGATGATTATATATGATGTGACATGATGTGATATGATATATGATGATGTATGATATGTGATATATGATTGATATATGACATATGATATGGTATGGTGTGATATGATGGGAACAGGGCTGCTGGAGAAAGGGCTTCTCCATCCTCCCTTTCAGTGAGCTATTGGCATCTAAGGCATCAGATGTTAAGTCATGCTGTGTTCAGGCTTACTTTTCACCACCATTTTCTCAGAGCACCTTATACTACTTAATACACAGTGCAACACTTACATAACAACCCATACTTTAAGCAATTATTCTTGAAAATGAAGTAGGAATAACAGGCACAATAGAATGGTTTCAAGATATAATGGAAATTTATATCAATTATTGTTGTATAAGGACAAAACAATATATCATTGTATAAGAACAAGAAAATATGTTTTTTTTTTCAATAACAAGATTTAAAGAGGAAAAGAACCATACAAAATACCTAACAAACACAGAGATGGCTTAGCAGTTCAGAGAACACACTGTTCTTGCAGAGGACCAGGCTTGATTCCCAGCACCCACGTTGAATGGCTCACAACTGCTGGTATCTGCAGCTCCAGGAGACCCAACACCCTCTTCTGTCTTCCATAGACTGAACTTTCATGCACCTACTCACATAGAGACACACAGACACATATGCATACACATGCACACACGCGTGCACGTACACACACACACACACACAGAGAGAAAGAGAGAGAGAGAGAGAATATGAATAAATGAATTACAAAACACTTTTTAATTTACAGCTCCAGACAGTGAGCAGCTAGCTATGTGTGGTTATTTGTGAGCTTATTAAATTGTTGCTCTTTTTAAAAACCATCCCATACCTTCTCAACTCTGGACAAAAAGAATACAAAAACTAAATTGAAGAAGACTCACCAATTTCCCAGTCTGAGCAAGGATAAAGAAAAGCACATGGCATGAACATAGACAATGAAGGGTTGAGCTCACTGGTTGTCCCAGCAGAAGCCTTTATGAGAACACAGCTTATGACTTGACATCTAGAAAAAGTGAGAGAATCGTCTGTGTGGCTCTCTACATGCAGGAAGAACACATAAATCAAGAGGAAGAAAAAAATAGAAGGAAAATTCACAGCAGCTAAAATGGCATGAACAAAAGAGAAAGTAGTATCAAAACAAAAATAAAGCCAGATCCCACGTGGGACGGCAGTCCTACTAAAAACATGCGCTTTTATTCAGAGCTGAAGAGCCACTGTAGGCCTGGACTTACAGTTGTTATGGGCTGACTCAGTAAATCATTAGACAGTGTTCATCTAGCTGTTAAATCCTTCCCAACAAAGGGATTTTTAAATCAATACTGATACCTACACAGGTGAAAGACTTCTAAGATTGTTTAAATATGTATGTTGATCTATATAAATGACTCTTAGAATTAAATAATAATAAAGACTTTTGAGATCCCTATGTAATTTCCACCTTTTAATCTAATTGGTATAATTTGTTGAAGGGTGTTGGGGTCTTCAGGCCTATATGGTTATGTCACTAAGGAAAGATACCTTTATGACAGTATTTTCTGGTATTTGGTAACCTTTATCCAGTATTTCTCATGATCAAATGAAGAAACTTCAGAATCATGAGTGAGCAGATCTGTATGCTAAAACAAGGCACACATCTAGCTAGCCCTGTAGTTCTAGTAGACCAGTTTCTGGTTTAGTTTTATTGAGAATTCCATACTTACATATTTTGGGCCATCTCCCTCATTCCCTCCGCTCCAATTCTTCCCCTATCCCCACATTATTCCCTCCTGGTTTCATTTGTTCTTTAAAAACTCAGAGCACTTCACAGTCTTATTTTCTGCACCAGCTATGGGTCCCTGTTTTAATAGACATTTATTGTAAGAAGCTTCTGTAAAGAAGGCTGAGAGATGCATTTATCTATGGGTATGACAGTAAGCCTCTTGGAGTCAGCTTAATTGATATTAATATTGTATCCATTTAGAAGATTAGTAACAGCATGTTCTCTCCTGGACCTATGACACAAATGGCTCCAGATTCTTGACCCTGTTAACAGGGCCATGCTTAAGTTCTATTCGATTGGCCTTAAATCCAATCAGAAAATGGTTGGCTCCCCCCAGAACATTTGTGGTACTATTGTGTCAGAGGGCAAGTCGGCTAGGTCAGCTGTTTTTATAACTCACAAGGTTCACACCTGGGTAAAACTGGCCCTTACCTTTCCGCTCTGGTAATTGCACACACCTTCCATCACTATGAAAGCTAGCCAGTAAGTTGAAGCTTCCATGTCAGTAGCAGTTCGATCTCCCCCCATTCTATGATCTAAGTAGGTGGTGGTTTCAGCAATAGTGTATTCCCATCAAGTTCTAAAGGGTGACCAAGAGCAAAGGCAGTAACTGGGATGTTTAGGGTCAATGGAGCACTACTAACCAACGACTCCAAAAGGAGATAATCCATTTCTGATCATGAGTTTTGGTTGATAGCCTATGGTATCTGAGAGAGGCCTTGCACCCTCATTATAGGATAACTCCATTTAAACTCTTCTTTTTCTGATTTTGCTATTATTATTCTTTAATCTTTTCTTTTACAGTCCAGTCCTTATAGCCCTCTCTGTCCTCCCTCCAACTGTTTCTCATTCCATACCTCCTCATTTGTCTCCAAGAGGATGTCTCCACACCCCCACCCCCACTCCACCAAACCTCCCCACTCCCTGGGCCTGCATCTTCTATCACTGAGTCCAGACCAGGCAGTCCTCTGCTCTGTGTGTTTCAGGGGCCTCATACAATCTAGTGAATGCTGCCCGTTGGGTAGCTCAGTGTCTGAGAGATCTTGGGGATCCAAGCTAATGGAGAGGGCTGGTCCTCCTGGTCTTCTTATGTGTCCATATATCTTAAGAAAATTCCACAATAGTAATTCTTCCAAAAAATCTTGAGTGTTATTTATCCCTCTTTTACTTCCTTCTTACTCTGCCTTCCTATCCTCAATCCGACTTAACCCTTCTTACTCCATAATCCCTTAATACTATGCATTAATCCTAATTAACATATACCTAATTCAACTCACAATCACCATCCTATCTCTCTTTCATTATGCCTGCTTTGGTCCTTTTAAAATGGGTGAAAAACCATGAGATCTCCACAACATTCACTAAAACAAGACTAGCAGAATGTCAATACCAGTAGACATGCCAAACATGGATAGGGGAAATCTCACAAAGCCTGCTCCAGGTGGAGAGCTTCAGGCAACTAATGGGTGCTAAGAGGAGAGTCAGTCTTCTCAAGAGACAAGCCCTCCATAGCTTATTCAGTGCCAAGCACTCAGCCCTAAACACCTACAGGTAACTCTAAGTAAACTCAGAGGGATGTGTGTGTGCATGTGTGTGCATATGTGAGTGTGTAAAACAATATCTAAACAATTACAGAAGTCATGGGAACATGGGAGGAGAAGAAGGAAGTTATAAATTATGTAAATACAGTATTCATGTATAAAATTCTTGAAAAATAAAAATTAAACTTTTAATGAAAATGAAAATATATAAGTACAGTAAAATACAAATTAATTCTTTATTTAAATTAAGTTCTCTAGTACTGATTCAGCTACTCCTGTACCCTCCATTTGTTTATTAATTCTTTTAGGTGCTGAGATGAACATTGTGCCTTGAGTATACTAGAAAAGTCTCTGCCACTGGGTTATAGCACTAGCAGTATTTCCTCATTCTAATCTGTGATTCTGCAAGTACCTTTGACAACGGCTTAGCATCCTGTTCACATCCACTACTTTATGTCTGGTACATAATATCCTAATTATTCCCATGATTTAGAAGTGCTTCTTCTTGGTGTGTTCCTCAATTGGACTATCTTAGCAAAAAGAGATAAAATAATACAATTTTGTACATGAAATAATATTCTATACTCTCAAATATACACCTATGATAAACTCCCCAAGTAAGCTATATTTTTTATTTTTATTTTTTTACATTCTGTATTCCACTCCCCATCTACCCTCTGACTGTTCTACATCCCACACCTCCTCCCCACCTCACCCTGTCTCCACGTGGAAGCCCCCAACCCCCACCACACCTGACCTCTAAACTCCCTGGGGCCTCCAGTCTGTTGAGGGTTAGGTTCATCTTCTCTGAATGAACACAGACCCAGAATCCCTCTACTGTGTGTGTGTTGGGTGCTTTATATCAGCTGCTTGGTGGTCCAGTGTTTGAGAGATCTCAGTGGTCCAGATTAATTGAGACTGCTGGTCCTCCTACAGGATCGCCCTTCTCAACTTCTTTCAGCCTTCCCTAATTCAACAATAGGGGTGAGCTTCTGTCCATTGGTTGGATGCAAATATCTGCCTCTGACTCCTTCACCTGCTTGTTGAGTCTTTCTCAGGGCAGTCATGATAGATCCTTTTTTGTGAGCGCTCCATAGCCCCAGTAATAGTATCAGGCCTTGGGACCTCCCCTTGAGCTGGATCCCACTTTGGGCCTGTCATTCGACCCTCTTTAACTCAGGCTCCTCTCCATTTCCATCCCTGTAATTCTTTCAGACAGGAACAATTATGGGTCAGAAATGTGACTGCGGAAGTGGAACCCCATCCCTCACTTGATGTCCTGTCTTCCTGCTGGAGGTGGGCTCTGTACGTTCCCTCTCCCTACTGTTGGACATTTCATCTAAGGCATTTCATTCCTTTGAGGCCTGGGAGGCTCTCACCTCCCATGTCTCTGGTGCATTCTGGGGGTTCCCCCAAACCTCCTATTTCCTGAGGCTTCCTGTTTCCTTTTTTCTGCTGGCCCTCAGGGTTTCAGTCCTTTTCCCTCACCCAATACCAGATCAGGTTCCCCTCTCCGCCCCCCTCCACCACTACCCCCATCCTGTCCACTTTCCCTCTTAGGTCTCTCCCTTCCTCCCCACTTGTGATTGTTTTCTTCTCTCTCCCATGTGGGACTAAGGAGTCCTCACTTGGGCACTTCAGCTTGTTAAGCTTTTTGAGTTCTGTGGACTGTATCTTGGGTATTCAGTATGGTTTTGTTGTTGTTGCTGTTGTTTTGTTTTGTTTTGTTTTGTTAGTCTTACCACTCTAATACATTTTATCATACTAGCTAGATCAAATGTATATATTTTCATGACTGTAGAAAAGGTTATAGCTTAGACTTCATTACATATTAGAAACAGGTAGGTTATAGTATTTCCCCTTCTTGAAGCAAGAGAGCACTAATTTGAACAGTATTTGAGGATATGAGTAGTGTGTTTGCTTTCTTTGCCATTTTGATGAATAAAATCATCTATTTCATCCAAGCAAATGGGTTTGGAGTGTGAGAATATGAAAGTTCATCACATAGGCCAATATAACAGGGAAAGGTAGGTTAGCCTGGCAGGCAGACTGAGGCTGGCAAAGTCTTCATGCAATACACTCATGCTGGATGGAAGGGCTGCACTCATTAGAATTGTATTGTAATATAGTGAATGAAGCATTGACTCTATAGTCAAAGACTTAATACTTTCATCGCAGAATTTCCAATTGAAAGTTATTGGTGTGCTACTTAAGTTGCTAATGTACAAAGCTCAGCAGACCATCAGAGTTTTTAAGTAGTAAGACTGATTTCATACAAATGCGATGAAAACTAAAGGAAGTACTTTAAAAGGACTTGGTAATTTATGAGATGAGGAAATTATAAAAGGGACTCGAGCTTTCTCTCAAATTTCAGTACAAAATGTTGACAAGAATGAGAATGGCACCTGTCATTTCTGTTGTTAAATTCTCACCAAACAGTGTCACACCTGCTGCAGAGCTCAGTAATTCCTCTGTGTTACCATATGAATAAAAACCACCAGTTCATCATCATTATTATTATTATTATTATTATTATTATTAATTATGTTATCAATTCTACGTGTTTACTATTCATCTTCATCATGTTTTCGAAATGGCTTGTGATCTTTCAGATATTTGAATTTAAAAATTGGAGTTTTCAGAAACCTCACAGCACATACTCTGATGAGCCAAAACCAGTATAAGGTATGTAAAGGAATGCAGTGTATAAAACATGAGCTTGGTGTCTTATGGTTCTGATTTAGGTTCCAAATCTTAACCTTTCCTAAACACTCAAATGCTGAGAGAAACTGAAATTGCCTTGCAAGGTTGTTCATCAAATTACATCACGTTTGTAAATTTGCTGGCACAGGACCTACTTCTTAGGGTGCGTAAATAAAGATTAATTAATTTTCTGCCATGCTATAATTTCTCACTAATGATAAGAACACTTGGATTAATAAATGAGAAAATAAAAAAGTAATTGCACCCTTGGAATAAAGGTTATCTATTATTACAGTTATAAAACTTATAAAATGCTATATAAAATAAACTCTTATTGTATGGAGTAGTATTTTGATAGAGTTATATAAAATTAATATAAACATACCATGTTGTGACATATATTCTGGTCTATTTTTGCACATGTTTGAAGGTATAATAGCCTTTATCCTGTTTTTTTCCTAGCTTTCCTATACTTTAGGTTGATTCGATATTAGAATAATAATTATGAAGGTTTTGTTTGGGGTAAAAACAATTGCTAATGTATTAATCAGTAAAAATTTTAATTTACAAAAAGGCAATGTGACACAACCTGTTTGGGTTTTTGTTATAAATTTTTGAATTGTTTTGAATGGTTTTGTTATAAAATTTTGCCCTAGTGGTTATACAAGATAAGAATGACTGTAGGTTTTGTAGAAATAATTGGTTTTGACCTTAAAGTATCAAATAGTTCATAAAAAGGATTTCAAAACATAGTTCATAATACTCATAATCTTGTCCAGAAGATGACAAACATCTTAACTCTTTTTTCCAATTTTTTTATTAGATATTTTCTTAATTTACATTTCAAATGGTATTCCGAAAGTCCCCTCCCCCCTCCCTGCTCCCCTGCCCACCCACTCCCACTTCTTGGCACCTGGCGTTCCCCTGTATTGGGGTATATAAAGATTGCAGTACCAAGAGGCCTCTCTTCCCAATGATGGCCGACTAGGCCATCTTCTGCTACATATGGAGCTAGAGACACGAGTTCTGGGGGTTCTGGTTAGTTTATATTGTTGATCCTCTTCTAGGGTTGCAGACCCCTTCAGCTCCTGGGGTTCTATCTCTAGCTTCTCCATTGTGGGCCCTGTGTTCCATCTTATAGATGATTATGAGCTTCCACTTCTGTACCAGACAGCTATATCAGGGTCGCTTAAGTAGGCACTAGCTGTCCTATGCCATAGTGTCTGAGTTTAATGACTGATTATGGGATGGATCCCCCCCTGGTGGGGTAGTCTCTGTATGGTCCATCCTTTCATCTTAGCTCTAAACTTTGTCTCTGTAACTCCTTTCATGGATATTTTGTTTCCTATTCACAGGAGGAATGAAGTATCCATGCGCTGGTCTTCCTTCTTGATTTTCTTGTGTTTTGCAAATTGTATCTTGGGTATTCTAAGTTTCTGGGCTAATATCCATTTATCAGTGAGTGCATATCCAATGACTTCTTTTGTGATTGGGTTACCTCACTGAGGATTATATCCTCCAGATACATCCATTTGCCCAAGAATTTCATAAATTCATTTTTTTAAATAGCAGAATAGTACTCCATTGTGTAAATGTACCACATTTTCTGTATCCATTCCTCTGTTTAGGGACATCTGGGTTCTTTCCAGCTTTTGGCTATTATAAATAAGGCTGCTGTGATGCAAATCAAAACAACCCTGAGATTCTACCTCACACCAGTCAGAATGGCTAAGATCAAAAATTCAGGGGACAGCAGATGCTGGTGAGGATGTGGAGAAAGAGGAACACTCCTCCATTGCTGGTGGGATTGCAAGCTTGTACAACCACTCTGGAAGTCAGTCTGGCGTTTTCTCAGAAAATTGGACATAGTACTACCGAAAGATCCTGCAATACCCAGGCATATACCCAGAAGGTGTTCCAACTGGTAAAACTTCTTAACTTTTAAACTTTTTTTCCATTTTTATTAGATATTTTCTTCATTTACATTTCAGATGTTATCCCAAAAGTCCCCTATACCCTCCCCCATTCCCCGCCCTGCTCCCCTACCCACCCACACCTACATCTTGGCCCTGGCATTCCCCTAAACTTTTAAAGCCTTCTGAGCTGCTCTGGGCAGGCGGGCAGCAGCAATCTGGAGGCAGGCAGCAGTAGTTGCATAACAAAAGGAGCCAGCCTAGCTGGAGGTGGCCTGGGAGCCCCACCTCAATGGGGGCAGGTCTGAAATCTGGAAGCTACAATTAAGAGTTGCCTTAATGTTTCTAGATTGCAGTGTGTTGCAGTAATAGATGTCAGTCTAAGGGTGACGCTGAAGTTTTGGATCCTGTTCCTCTTTGTAATGAATCCTGTGGTGTTGGGGTCCACTGCCCGCAGTGGACTGGGTTCCTGGAGGATTGGCCTGAAGCTGAAATGAAACTAAGTGAGTGGGGGAAGAAAGAAGAACTCCGAGGCTACATGGTTGCTTCTGCTTAGAACGACTCTTTAATGGTGGACAAGCATTTGGGGATAAAGGAAGGGAAGCCCCGCCCCCAGTCTTCTGCGCAGGCGTTCTGGAGTTTGGCGGGAACCCTGAAATCTCCTGACATCTCTCAGGTTGCGCAGGTGGGCTGGTCGTAGGTGGGCCTCTGGTAAACTGGGCAGAGCTGGGTGACCTAGGAGACTTGCAGAACCTGGCTGCAGGGGTACCGGGCTCTTAGCCTAGTTAACAACACAATGGATGCCATTGGGTGCAGCACAGCTCTGGTCATTGCACCAACTATGTTGGTGGGGAAGGGACACCACACTGTGGATCAGCATTGACAGAGAGGAGATAGTTCATTAAGGGAGAGATGCAGAGGAACTTGGAGGTGAGCTGTGCCTCCTGGGTGACATGGCTTTAAGAATGGAGTGAAGAGTTGAGGTTACTTCTCCTCAGTCACTGTAATGCAGGCTTTCCTGAGCTTCCCCTCTTGGGCCGAGCGAACGTTGGTGGACTAAGGGTGTCCAGTCCTCTCCCTGCTGTAAGGTGAAACTCCCTTAGCTCTTTTCCAAGGTCATTCACAAAAGCACCTGGGGCTGGAGGTGCTCTCTGAGACTTCCTCAGTTCTCCTCTGAGAGTTGTCGTCTCAAAAAAGTCTATTCGGAGGGCAGAGAGCAATAATAAATTCTCTTCTACACTATCTCTGCCCTAATGATGGAGGATACTCTACCTAAGGAGGAGCAAAGGACTTTCTCACTAGTTTAATTATTGGTTGTACAGGAGGCTTTTTTATTCCCAGGTTGGCTGAAATCATTATATAGCCTAGAAGAAAGAAATTTTACAAGATTAAAAAGCAGGATTTAAATAAAAGTATCATTATCATGCCACAGAATAACTAGAAAGAGCTGCAGTCAGTAAAGCCATGACCATATTTGCATCAGGAAAGTTAGCCTTTCTAGCTTGTTCTCAGGGGTATAATCACTGGTCAACCCCCCCCCCCAAATCTTGTGATTATACATTAAGAATGTGGTAAGACTCAAAGATGACTTAAAGAACGAATCTGATGGTGGAATAGACTAAGAATCCAAGCTAATGAAGTCTCTAGCACCTCCTTGAACAAGAGAACACATGGCTCACCAGAACTACTACATTCTCAATGTTACACAGTCCCTGGAACTTTGAGACAAAGAGTCAAAAGAGAAAATTAATAATCGGTTTTTTTATTCTATTCTTATTTTTTTCAACATTTATTAGATATTTTCTTCATTTACATTTCAAGTGTTATCCAGAAAGTTCCCTATACCCTCCCCCCTCCCGGCCCTGCTCCCCTACCCATCCGCTCCCACTTCTTGGCCCTGGCTTTCCCCTGTATTGGGGCATATAAAGTCTGCATGACCAAGGGGCCTCTCTTCCCACTGATGTCCAACTAGGCCATCCTCTTCTATATATGCAGCTAGAGACATGAGCTCAGGGGGTACTAGTTAGTTCATGTTATTCTTCCACCTAGAGGGTTGAAGACCCCTTCAGCTCCTTGTGTACTTTCTCTAGCTCCTTCTTCTTGGGAATCCTGTGTTCCATCTAATAGCTGACTGTGAGCTTCCACCTCCATGTTTGCCAGGCATTGGTATATTTTCCCCCGAGACCGCTATATCCGGGCCCTTTCAGCACCATCTTGCTGGCATATGCTATAGTGTCTATGTTTGGTGGCTGATTGTGGGATGGATCCCTGGCAGCCGCAGTCATTGGGTCCATCCTTTGGAATCAGCTTCACACATGATCTCTTTAACTCTTTCAATGTGTGCTTTGTTCTTAATTCTAGGAAGGGGTGATGTGTCCACATTTTNGTCCATGGTGATCTGATAGGATGCATGGGACAATTTCAATATTTTTGAATCTGTTGAGGGCTGTTTTGTGGCCAATTATGTGATCAATTTTGGAGAAGGTGCCATGAGGTGCTGAGAAAAAGGTATATCCTTTTGTTTTAGGATGAAATATTCTGTAGATATCTGTTAAGTCCATTTGTTTCATAGCTTCCATTAGTTCAACTGAATCTCTGTTTAGTTTCTGTTTCCAGGATCTGTCCATTGATGAGAGTGGGGTGTTGAAGTCTCCCACTCTTATTGTGTGAGGTGCAATGTGTGTTTTAAGCTTTACTAAAGTTTTTTAATGAAAGTGGCTGCCCTTGCATTTGGAGCATAGATATTCAGAATTGAAAGTTCCTCTTGGAAGATTTTGCCTTTGATGAGTATGAAGCGCCCCTCTTTGTCTCTTTTGATAATTTTGGGTTGAAAGTCTATTTTATTCGATATTAGAATGGCTACCCCAGCTTTTTTCTTCGGGCCGTTTGCTTGGAATATTGTTTTACAGCCTTTTACTCTGAGGTGGTGTCTGTCATTTTTCCTGAGGTGTTTCTTGTAGACAACAAAATGTTGGGTCCTGTTTGTGTAGCCAGTCTGATAGTCTATGCCTTTTTATCGGAGAATTGAGTCCATTGATATTAAGCGATATTAAGGAACAGTAATTGTTGATTCCTGTCATCTTTGTTTTTAGAGTTGGGATTCTGTTCTTGTGGCTGTCTTCTTTTAGGTTTGTTGAAGGATTACTTTCTTGCTTTCTCTAGGGCAGAGTTTCTGTCCTTGTATTGGTGTTTTTCTATTATTATCCTTTGAAGGGCTGGATTTGTGGAAAGATATTGTGTGAATTTGAATTTGTAGTGGAATACTTTGGTTTCTCCGTCTATGGTAAATGAGAGTTTTGCTGGGTATAGTAGCCTGGGCTGGCATTTGTGTTCTCTTAGTGTCTGTATAATCTCTGTCCATGATCTTCTGGCTTTCATAGTCTTTGGTGAGAAGTCTGGAGTAATTCTGATAGGCCTGCCCTTATATGTTACTTGACCTTTTCCCTTGCTGCCTTTAATATTCTGTCTTTATTTAGTGCGTTTGTTGTTCTGATTATTATGTGTCGGGAGGAATTTCTTTTCTGGTCCAGCCTATTTGGAGTTCTATAGGCTTCTTGTATGTTTATGGGCATCCATTCTTTCGGTATGGAAAGTTTTCTTCTATTATTGTGTTGAAGATATTTGCTGGCCCTTTAGTTTGATAGTCTTCCTTCTCATCTACTCCAATTATCCTTAAGTTTGGTCTTCTCATTGTGTCCTGGATTTCCTGGATATTTTGTGTTAGAATCTTTTTGCATTCAGCATTTTCTTTGATTGTCTTGTCTATGCTCCCTATAGAATCTTCTGTGCCTGAGATTCTCTCTTCTATCTCTTGTATTCTGTTGCTGATGCTCATATCTATGTTTCCTGATTTTTTTCCTATGGTTTCTATCTCCAGGGTTATCTCCTTTTGGTTTTTCTTAATTGTTTCTACTTCCATTTTTAGGTCCTGGATGGTTTTGTTCCATTCCATCACCTATTTGGTATTGTTTTCCTGTAACTCTCTGAGTTTTTCCTCTTTAAATGCTTCTAGTTGTTTATCTGTGTTTTCCTGTAATTCCTTCTTATAGTCTTCCATCATCATCATGACCAGTGACTTTATATCCATGTCCTGCTTTTCTGGTGTGCTGTTGTATCTAGGACTTGATGTGGTGGGTGAGTTTGGGTCTGGTGATGCCAAGTACCCTTGGATTTTGTTGCTTCTGTTCTTATGCTTGCCTCCTGCCATCTCTGCCTGAGGAGACCTGGCGTTGGCGCAGACCAGAAAGGACCCGCTGTTCTGCCCTGGGCCTTTATCAATCTCCTGGCTGATGTCTCAAGTTCCACAAGATTGGGCCAGAACAGAGGCTGTGTTCCCCTGCTCACCTCAGGTCCCAAGATAGCTTGGGGAGTCCAGAAGGAGCCTAGGAGAGTGCACAGCACCTGTGGCCAGAGAGACCTGAGCTGGTGCTGGGCGGGCCAGACCAGACCGGAAGGGAGGGGCTGTTATGCCCTGGGCCACTATCAATCTCCTGGCTGGTGTCTCAGTTTCCAGGAGATTGGGCTAGAACAGAGGCTTTGTCCCTCTGCTCACTTGAGGTCCCCAGATAGCTTGGAGGGTCCCGAAGGAGCCTAAGAGAGTGCACAGTGCCTGAGGCCCGAGCCCTGAGCTCCTGATGTGATCTTAAAGTCCTGGGAGTTGCTGGGCTCAGTGAAAAGATGGCGGAGTGGAGGGTGCTCTGTCTGGGAGAGGCCCAGCCTCCAGTGGGGCGCAGTTCTGGGATCCTGCCCCTCTGGCGACTGCTGACCCACTGCTCCCAACACCACCTCTGCACTGCACTCACGCGTAACCCCCGATGCGATCTTAAAGTCCTGGGGTGTGTGAAGCACAGGACAGGCCCTAGCTGCGTTCGCTGGGCTCAGAGGAAAGATGGCCAATAATAATCGTTTTATCCTCTCAGACCATTAGACTAGGTCTCTTAGTAATGACCATTGAATGTCCAGAAGATTAGTTACACCAATGTTGAAGAACAAATTAAGCTTTAAATTTTAGTAGTTGTATAACTTGAGAACACTTTCTCCATTTGGGGAGGAAGCATGAAGAATATGAAAACCTGTTCAAAAATGGGACAGAAAATTGTGGTTTTGAGAAGTCCTAATAGGAAATAGATAATCAAGATAGGTAACAGACCTGTATGTGCGCTTGAGATGTCCAGGGCTGGTTTTGGGGTCTCCAGAGCATCTTTCCAGCTTTCTGTGTTGCTAGGGGTCTAATACTGAAAACAAACATGGGCTCTAATTGTTCCTGGAGGTTCAGGTAATCAATCCCCTTTGTGAGAACGCAGAAGACAGGAAGCTTTGCTTCTAGTGCATGATGCAAGGTTTAAGTTTGATTTGTTTGTTTGTTTGTTTGTTTGTTTGTCTATCTTGGTAGAAAGTCATGAGATTCTGTTCATAATTCCCTTTAATTTCTACAAGGTAGGTTCAGGTATAGGATACTATTAAAGCCTAAGATTTTCTTTGCTCAGATAAATCATCACTTTGCTTACGTTGAGGCCAGAGACTGTTACAGTAAAACAACGGCTATTTTTTTTATATAGAGTTTCTTGTGATCAGAATTATCCTAACTCTTGAGGTTACACAAGAGCGGCAATTCTAAGAAAGCTGGAAGCAAAACTCCATGAGAGACGAGTCAAGAGACCTTAGGAAAGGAAAAGAGCATTTTCTCATCGCATCTATGCCCATGACCTCTTCCTCCCTGTTTTCAACCTCAGGCACTTTGTGGGTGATCTCTGAGCATAGAAAGAAAAGTTTGAACCCATTAAGTAATGTGAGGGAAGATATAAATTTCCAAGTAGAGTTCTAGAGAAAGAGATTAACACAACAAATTTAAAAACATAGACTGAATGTCATTAGCAGCAGATGCCAGTTTGCAGGAGAAAAAATATTTTGAGTTTCAAAGTACAGAAGTCGAACTATTCAAAATAAAAATCTCCAAAATGTGACAAGACAACAAAATAAAGCTGATGAATAAGCACACATAGAAATACTATAGTCTATATATGTGTAACTAACTCTCCAAAAGATTGTGAACAGAAGAAAATAGAGAACAGATGTCACAGATGTTCCAAAGTTGATAAAAAAAAAAAAGTAAGTCTACAGATTCAAAAACTTCAACAATCCTCCCAAACAAAACTCTAGAAGTAGGAGTATCTGATAACTAAATCGCTTTTAAAGGGTGATATATTAAACTCTAGAAGTAGGAGTATCTGATAACTAAATCGCTTTTAAAGGGTGATATATTAAAAGCAACCAGAAGAAAATGGACGTGAAGGGAAGGTAGGAGTGACAGCTGATTTCTCATGGAGATAAGATAGCACTCGGTGCTGGGGCAGAGGATGCAGCTCCCCTGTCCAGCATTTGGCGGGTGTGAGCAGGGACTGAGACTCAGTGGTACCAAACCTTAGGGAACCAATCTGCTCACCTTTGGCAGGCTCCTGCTACTCAGCTCTCCCCAGGAAGGATGAGCTTAATAGCCACTCGCCTCCTTTAAACCTTTCTGTACAGCTCCCTCCCCTATGGGAACATATTGCTAAATATTTTTTTTCCCATGAATATTTGTCCACAACCTTTCTACTCCTTAAAGATGAAATCAAACATTTTGTGAAGCGGTTTTACAAATTAAGGGACCAGCAGAAACTAAGATTTATTTTTCATTTTTATTGGTTCTTTGAAATTTCCATATGGTCATTCTGATCCTGTTTACATGCATCATCCACATCCAGCCTTCGTTTTCTATCCACCAAACTGTGTGTTTTCATTAACCCATCAACTACAGTCTGTGCTGTCCCTGGAGGGTGCTCAACCCACCATGTGAAGCGCTCTCGCTTGCTCTCTCACTCTCGCTCTCTCCCACCCCGACCTCTACCCCCAGAATTATATCGATTGCCAATATCGCCTTAGCTAGGAGTGACTCTTTTCTCCACCTCTCCTTTTCATGTTAGAAGTTTCTCTGGTCTGAGCTTCCACAAGTCTTGTGCATGCTGCCTCAACTCCTGTGAGTTGACAAGGACAACTGCCATGCTGTGTCCAGAAAACACTCTTTCCTTATAGTTATCTACCTCCCATGGCTCTTAGAATCGTCCTGCCTCCACTTTTACAAGAATCCTCAAGTGTGTGTGTGTGTGTGTGTGTGTGTGTGTGTAGAGGGGGGGGCGGAGCTGATCATTCTATCACCTGTTATTTTCTGTACCTTGATGGTTGTGGGTTACTGTAATAATCACTATCTACTGCATTAGTGGTGTGAATGTCATGGGAGTAAGTAACCAACTACTTCCTCCTTTGACTTAAAGCCTTCTCCATGGGTTGAAACCCTTATCTTGCATTGTTTTTAGGGTCAAGAACTTGTTATTAAGTAGGTCATAAGCCCTAGAGGAAAAACTACTGCTATGATTCTGCTCAAAGAACATGGTATTAAACTGACTACTAATATCTCATCCTTGTATATCTAGATTAGTGCACTGGTCAGCTCTCAGAAAATAAGATTATTTTCTGTATACATTATATTATGTATATAATATACATAATATAATTTACATAAAATACATATTTTTAAATTATAAAGTAATATTTAGCATTCATTGAAAGTTTTCTATTTTTACATAGTACTTTTTATACTTCCACATAAAATACCTAATTTCATTCATCAGTCCCGTAACAAAGGTGTCTTCCACTTCCTGTGTGTGCTCTCCTTGCTCTTCACAATGGGTTCAGCCTGCTTTCTTATAGAACCCAGAACCCCCTGCCTTCAAGGGTACCCCTCCCAGCTGGCCCAGCCTTCCACATCAATCCTTACCTAAGAAGATGCCCCACAGACTTGCCTGTGGGCCAATATAATGGAAGGATTTTCTCATTCAAAAATATCTTCTCTAGATGACACTGAAAAAAATTAATCAGCATAGCTTAATTTCATGTCTTCTTGATTTCATGTTTCAGTCAAGATAGACTTCTTGTAGAACTTGAATAAATTGTTCCATGTTTTCTTCTAATTCACTTATTCTTATTTTAGCCAGCTAATCCACCCATAGCTTATTTATATGTGTAAATCATGAAGTTATAAGAATGAATGTTTACCTTTACATTAATTATTCCAGAAATGTTGGTTTTCCTTTGATATGAAATGTTACTTTTATCTAAAATGCAGCACATGTGTAATTATGTTTCTGAATATCCCATTGTTCCTTTGATGTACATATTTATTCTGACATCAATTACATACTGTTTCCTGGATTTAATTAGTAGAGCTTTATTCACGAAATTTTCTTGCCTGGAATGACAACACACCATTCATGATTTTCCTTCTGCTGTAGGCTATTTTCTTCTAGCTATTTCTGGATCTTTTTCAAGATGAAAATAACTTTGTTCTGAGGTTTACTGAACAATATTTAATGATTTCTTTTGCTATTGTGATTAGATCATGGTACAATTACATTGTTTATTTTGTTGTATCTTATACATCAAGGAAACCAGGCATGGTTAAGTACACATTCTCTACATCTAGACTGTCTGAGGTCCAAACTTTCCTGATGGCCAAAATGTTCATGCTTACCACTCAGTAAAGTTGGCTTAGGACACAAAAAACTCTCCTGCTTCCTGCGTGTGTGTGTGTGTGTGTGTGTGTGTGTGTGTGTGTGTGTGTTTTACTCCCTAGACACTTAGAATATGCCTTAGTGTGTTAATAATTATGTAAATATTTATTAATTTTATTATATTTATTCTGAAGACTATTTTACTATATTTATTAGCCATCTTGAGCTATTTTGTCACTATGCTAGTATATAATCCAAAATTCAATCATCTTTTGATATTTCCTTTGTATAGTATCGACTTCCTTGAATACAGCATCTATATTAAGAATGAGTCCTAAATTATTTTTTGCACACACACACACATGTGCATATAAAAGAATGAGGAGGGAGGGAGGAAGAAAGGAAGAGAGAGAGAGACAGAGAGAGTCAGAGAGAGACACAGAGAATTTGAAATTGGATGGGTAGGGAGGTGGGAAGGTATTGGGAGAGAAGAAAATATGATCAAAATATACTGTATGAAAGCGTTTTAATTTTTTTTAAAAAACCTAAGAATATGTTCTAACAGTGACAGCAATACTTTGGACAATATTATTATACTGAATTTTTACATAGGTACCTAATAGGCACTTCTTAGAAATGTTGGAATTCTTTTCTTACCCTTACTATTTTTGACATTAATAGGTTGTTCACAGGACCATTTTGTGATTGAAACAAATCTATTTAATTTTTTGATAAAATCCTCATGCTCCATTCTTTCAGGTAGGATGGCAAACTTGAAGCTGCTTCTGTATGATCAGGTAGAGGGGATAGCCATATTAAGAAAAAAATGTACATTGTTCTAAAGAGAGAAAAAATAGAAAAAGAAAACCTTTAGAAACCCATGGATTAGTGACCATATATTGGGGGGGGGGGCACTACTCTTGACAAAGATATATACCAAGCATAATGTTGCCCATGCAGTTGGGGGTAGGGGTAGATAGAAAAACTACTTCCAGATGGGTTGGAGGGGGAGTAGGGGTGGGGGAAAGTAGGAGGAGGTAGGGGAGGCCATATTGATGTGAGTGCCCTGCCCTGCTACCTGAGGCCATCTAGTTCCTTGCTGCCACCTAGGGCCACCTCTGGGTCTGAGTCTCTGCTATAGCCAGGGTTTGTGTTGAGGTCTATGTTCCAGTGTCATGCTGAGGTCCATGATCTGTGCTGCTACTGCTCTTCATGCTGCCTCCAAGGGACCATATGGATGTGAGTAGCCTTCACTGAGACCATGCTGATGTCCAGGATCTAGGCGGCCTTGAAGGGCCTTGTCTGGGTCTAGGGCTCTACTGCAGCAGGAGGCTGTGTCACCAGATATCATGTGGAGGTCAATGATCTGTGTTCCCCTGACTGCAAAGAGCAAGGAAACTACTTTTGCTGTGACAGACACGACTGCAGATACACAGGCGACTGGGAAGTCTTCTGTGGCGACCCCTACTCTACCCCCTAACACATCCCTTAAAAGTAACAACTTAGATAGGAAGCCACTGAAGAGAGCTCTTAAAAAGCATATGTAGTGGAGGATGGCCTTGTCAGCCATCAATGGGAGAAGAGGCCCTTGGTCCTGTGAAGGCTAGATGCCCCAGTGTAGGAGAATACTAGGGTGGTGAGGCAGAAGTGGGTGGGTGGGTGGGTGGGTGGGTGGGTGAGGGAGTACCCTCATAGAAGCAGGGGGGGGAGGATGGGTTGGGGGTTTCTGGAGGGTAAACCATGAAAGGAGATAACATTTGAAATGTAAATGAATAAAATATCCAATTAAAAAAAAAAGCATCATAAGGATGCTTTTAGAGTAGCTCTCCACAACTGATGGCTTCCGGCTGGTGTCCAGGAGCAGAAAGAATCAGTTCTTCTTGAGGGACAGTCCAATGAAAGTGTGACCACACCCCAGGGAGTGAATACAAAACATCAAGAAGGCTTGGGTTGCTTTGTTTTATTTGTTTGCTTTTACAGTGGGTTTCTTTTTTATTTCTTTGCAGGGGGTGGTCACAATGTGGAAGAGACATGAATGGACTAGGAAGGGCTTGTAATCAGAGTGCACGATGTGAAACTCCAGAGAATCAATGCTCTACCTCATGGAGATTCTGAATCTATGGGATCAGCCGGTTCATGAACTCCAGCAGTTAATCAATGGGGTAAATGTTGGGGTGAGCCAATTCAAAGCCCTGACTGCTGGAGATATATCTGAACTGATCAGCCTGCCAGCTCTCCTTAGATAGCCAGCCTCATGCCCTCAGTACTGGCTCACCAACAACCCCTACTACTAGGGCCAGCTCTGTCTGTGCCCAGGTAAGGTGCAGGGGCCACTCTTGCAAGTGGTGCAGCCACTGAGGGACATAGCCAGTTCTCCCACTCTCATGATTCTGGCGCCAGCTCTTCTGCCTGCCATAAACAGCAAGGGACAAGGAACGGGAGGAAGGTGCCTCTTCCTTATTCCCACCACCACCTAGCAGCCAAGAGGTAGAGCCAGCTCTCTCATACACCCTTGAGGCCAGCTCACCCTCAACCCCAACATCCAGGGCTAGCACTACTGTGCTATCCAGGTGCCAGGCAGGGCCAGCTGTCCAGGTGCTGGGCAGGGCCAGCTGTCCAGGTGCCGGGCAGGGCCAGCTGTCCAGGTGCCGGGCAGGGCCAGCTGTCCAGGTGCCGGGCAGGGCCAGCTGTCCAGGTGCCAGGTAGGGCCAGCTATCCAAATGCTATAGCCTCTAATGGATAGGGCCACCTCTCCTTGCTCATGACCCCAAGGCCAGGTCTCCCATCTGCTGCAGCTGGTGAGGGGTGAGAGGAGGAGGGTGTCTCTCCCTAATCCATGCCACTACCAGGAAAGCTAGTGATAGGACCAAGTTTCCCATACTCATACCCTTGGAGGCTGGCTCACCTGCAACCCTCAAAATGTGGGGCCTGCTCTCCTAAATACTACAAGTGACTAAGGGCAGGGTCAGCTCTCCTGCTCCCATACCCTCAGGGCCAGCTCTCCCACTATTACATCATATCTTTAAAACATAACTCAGCTTCTTTATGAGTTGCATGTATGTACATTGGTCCACGGTTATTTTCTAGATTGTATGTACCTTACTACTAAACAGAATGATGCCCCTCAACTCCCGTTAATATCCGATAACTCCTTTGCTAAAGGTAGGACTTCCTGCACTTCCCTGCCACCCATGCTCTAGCACTGAGGATCTTTATCGTGTCAGGCTCATCCAGGTAACCACAGCTGCTCTGAGTTCATGTACACAACGATCATGTGATGTCTGAGGCCATTTCACACTGTTCCTTCCTATCCTCTGGTTCTCACCTTTTCCCTGGGCTTCTTTCAACAATGTCCCTGAGAACTGAGCTCTGGGAGAGGCACTTATTCTGAGCACTTTGACTAGTTAGGACTGTAGTGAACACTCCTGACTCTAAAAGGGTCCTTGACAAGGCTTGAGACAATAATGACCTACAGGTATAGCATGACAGTCTAGAAGGGGATTTGGCATTGTGTCCACTCAATGGATCAGCAGTAGGAGGTTGCCTCTAGAGTGGCAGCTCAACCTGTGTGTTATGATTGTGACCTCTTTGGACATAGCCTTTTTGATATCCTGCATATCAGATATTTATTATGGTTCATAACAGGATCAACATTACAGTAATGAAGTAGCAGCAAAATTATTTTATGGTTGGGGGTCACCACTGTATTAAAGGGATACAGCATTAGAAAAGTTGAGAACCATTCCTTTAGAGTCTACTGCATCCTAGATGTGACTTTTTTCTATTATTAATGCTGTTTATTAGCACATATTCATTATAAAATGATAGGTTTTATTATGACATTTCATACATGTATATTTGCTCTTATTCACCTCCACCACATTATCTTTATTTATTATGTTCACTCTTATTTATGAATTTTATCATTGAATTTGTGCAATAATATTTTTGGTGTTACTTGCTCTTCAGATTCTTTGGGCTTTTATTTAATTGGACTATTATAAGTAGCTTTTTCAGAAATATATTTACTTTGTCCAAACAGTAATTACATCTATCTGATTTCTCTAGGTAGATTTTTTTACTCCCAGTAGTCTTCTACTGGCATTAGAAAAATGATCATTTCTAGTCTTTTATATTTAATAACATTATTAATTTATTTAATCACTTTATATCTCAATATCAGCTCTCCTCTACTCCCAGTACCCCTTACACAGATCCTCTTTCTATTCTCTCATTCTCCCCTCCTCTTCTCCTCTAAGAAATGGGAGCCACACCCCACCACCATATGTCATCATCATTGTCCCTCCAACACCTCCTCCACACCTTCCATCCCCTATCTCTACCCCCATCTCTCCAGCACATCAGGTCACTGAAGGACCAGGCTCATCCTCTCTCACTGAGGCCACACAAGGCAGCCTTGTTAGAGTAATGGGATCCGTAAGCAGGCAACAAATTCAGGGCCAGCCACTGCTTCATTTGTTGGGGGATCCACATGAAGACTCAGCTGCACATCTGCTACATACATGCAGGGGGCCTAGATCCAGCCCATGCTCACTCTTTGGTTGGTGGTTCAGTCTCTACGACCAAACAAGGGTTCATATCAGTTAACACTGTTGGTCTTTCTGAGGAGTCCCTGTCCTTTTCAGGTCCCTCAGTTCTTCCCCCAACTCTTCCACAAGACTCCCCCAGCTTCTTCTAACGTTTGGCTGCAGGTCTCTAAATCTCTTTCCATTTGGCTGCTGGGTGGAGCCTTTCAGAGGACAAGTATGTGAGGTTCCATCATTTCTAGTCTTATTACTGTGTGCAGCTAATAAGGTCTTTGCCTTATTTTAGGAACCCCTCATCATGTTTTGAAATGTAATATTCATTTTTACTTCTCCTGCCATTATTTTCTTTAAAATGCATTTATTCTTGAAGTTCTAGCCCTAGTTTAGAAACTAATGGCTATTGATGGCAGCTTGGAGTGGGGAAATCAGTGTTCTTCAAGAATGAGGGAACTGTTAGGTACCCATACTCCAATAGATGCTCCTATATTATTAACAGTAAGAGGTGATTGTTTTAGAGACAGAGATGGAGAGAGCATGAGTATGAAGTTAGGAAGGAAAAGTGGTAGAAAGGAGAGGAGAGGAGTTTGGAGAAAAAGGGAAGGAGTGAATGTGAACAAAATACATATGCATGTATGAAATTCCCAAACAATAAAAATGCATTTATTCTACCATCTGAAGAGATTTTTAACTGGCAAACTAAATAACAAGTATTCTTTGCCTGGCTCATGCACCCTTGCTTACATGACAGCAAATCTGTGAAGAAGCTTTTAGAATTGAGAATTTGAAGATATGAGAAAAATAAAGATTAAACCAATAGGATATGTGCAAAGGGACCCATTAAATCAGTGTCAAACCAGTGTATAAAACTGTAACTGTCAGCCTCAATTTGTGTTTTTCCTTCACCCATGTACTGCATTATTAAATAGATATCTGATATTGATGCTACAGTTCTGAGGTGTCTACACTTGATGGTAAGCTGGGACTTCTGGAAGGCTTTCCTCTAGCTTGTCTGATATATATATATATATATATATATATATATATATATATATATATATATATATATATTCAAGTGATACTTCCTGGGAGCCTATAGATGACACCACAGATCATTTGAATACTATGGTTTCTTGGAGCATCACAGACACAGGACATTCAAATCGTGGTTTCTCTTTTGTTGACTACCTGGGCAATTGTGAACATGTAGTGATTATTTGTTAAACCTCCTTCCATCTTAGTTTCCTTATTCGCAATATGGATCTAGTACTATTTAGTTTAGGATCTTATACCAATAAAGAACTGATAAATGAGCCAAGAAGACATGAACATTAGAGACTGACCAAAAGTTAACTGGAGTTCTTTCTTCGTCCCACTATTGTATTCAACTAAAAGAACAACCCAAGATCTGGATAGCATCATCGCACAGTGCAGACGAGGACCCTGGGCTGAGAAAGGTGAAGCGCACCTTGCCCCAAGTCCTGTGTACAGAGACTGTTACCGTCTCATTTCGCAGGGGAGGTTGCAGGGCCTTGGCTCTCTTCATTTTCTTTCTCCAGGGATTATTTAAGTCATGTTCTGATCTTGTTGCCACGTGAGCACTTCCTTTGATCTATCAGCCTCTTCCTGTTAGAATCCCCTGAGTTTACATCTCTTTGGTGTTTCAGGCCACTGGATTTAATTAAGGAGAACTGGGTTTCTCTTTGTCGGAAAACCTTCAGGAAAGGGACCTAATTTTAATGATTTGGAAAATGGAGAATTAAATGAATCTGAGCCTGTAGCTGAAATCATTAGCACAAAGTTCAGGTCGTAGTTAGAACTGTGGATAGAGAAGAATAAATGTTCCATAACAGAACAAACTTATTGTAAAAAGAAAAGATCCCTCCTTCCATTTTGTGTAAATGGATAGCTCTGAGTTCAATTTAAAAAAAAAAAAAAAAGGAAAAAAATAAGTGCCAAGATGGTCATATTTAGCTTAATAATATAGACGCAACTTGGATTCAACTTTTTGTAATTAGCGATTACACAAATGATTTGCAGTGGTAACTTACTTTTTTCATTGCACTTGCCCTTGGTGCTAATCCCTTTTCCTGGGACTATCCATATACGTAGTAACAGACACCCAGTCATTCTTAATGTCAGTGCAGTGAGGTGTCAGGTGCTTGTCTGTATGGCTTTTGCCTTAAGAAGTTATGGAAATTATTGGAGGAGAAAATACTTTAATTTTCTACACAAAGGAAGAGTTTGAAAGGTTACTACTATGGGATATCATGTGCCACTATAAAGTTTCAGTGTTTTGAGCTCATTTAGTATGCAGTGTTTTCTGGACCACAGGGGTGATACATGCCTTGACAAAGTTTAAATAATTACTGAATATCAGTGTGGATTTCAAATTAAGTATTCAGGTTTCTAGTCTAACATCCATTTGGATAATGTAAATTAAGAAAAGTTTAGCTAACTGGTTGTTTTCACTTTTTAAAATATGAACCCAAACCCCACTATTAACTGGAACTCTGAAGGGAACACATCCTATTACCCTGAGGTTGTGCAAGAGTCCAGCTAAGAACCCTTCACAAACAGGGTTGGGACTTTTTATTTAGATCTCTTTATTGACAAAAAAAAAAAAAATCCAGCTTCTATTAATTGAGAATTCAGTAAAAATTGAATATCTTGCCAGGGAGATAGTACAGTTTATAATCAAACATCTTTATTTTGGAAGTTAAGACTTTGAGTTTTTGCAAGATAAGTAGCAACAGCTCCGTTGATGTAGGATTGATAGGTGAACACATCTCAGCCATGGGACACCAAGAAATTTCAGATATCACAGTAGCTACACACATGTCATTGTGTAGCTGTGGCTGATCCTTGATTCTGGCTTAAATGTGCTTCATGTGATCTAAAGTCTGACTCTACTAAATGCAAACTTAAAAGGGAAATCAAAGTGTTCATTTGTAGAGAAAGTTAAACAGTAATTCTTAAACACTTCGCACCTTTACTGAGATAGAAACTGAAGCACAGAAACCAGAATTAGCTTGTGTTAAGCCAACAAGCTCTGGAGAGAGAGAAAATGGAATTCACGTTTGTCTTCTAATGCTGCCCATGCGGGACTATTTAAGGAAGTTTTAATTTATTATTTTGTATATGGAAATAAACACATGTAAGCAACAAACAGGCTTAGACTCAGCATTAATTTGGAGAAACTTTCTTCCATGTATCTATTAACATCCCAGATGTCCGTGTGTTTTCCATGTATCTGTTCACATCACAGCCATTTTCTTGATGATCAAAAGAACAGACAAATAAAAGCATATGCACAATGGAGACACAGAGCTTAGCCAGTGGCAATCTTCATGACTTCTCACAAGTACTGGACATTTTAGGCATCGTGCTCATCAACAGTAGAATAAGGCTGGGTTACCTTGTGAAGGTATCCTAACACAACACCAGGTGCAGTTTCATAAGCAGTACAGTGACTGTGCTGCAGGCCCAGTATATTGGAGCACAGTCTTCAGTGAGAACAAAGCAGGGTAAGCTTTATTTTGGACCCTTCTGACTAAAACAAACATTTCCCCGTGTTAATTATAGTTGATTTTGCTTTACAGAATAGAAACACCTATGGTATCCATTAACAAGATTAAATATAGTATAAAAAATAAACTCCAGGTTCTACTATTTTACTTGTAAAAATTCTAATTTGACCTGAGCCTGATATTTATATCCAAAGTCTGATTTCCACATTCAGAATTTCCAGTTGGCCTATGTGTAACACACGACACACACACACACACACACACACACACACAGCACTATACCTGGGCTGATCACAGATGAAGCCTGACCCGCTTATCACCCACCCAATTACTTGCTAAAATAGAATCATTATATGTTAGCTAATAGGCTTTCAAAGCAAACTTTGACATAATATCATCTATATCTGCTGGTATTTAATTATGGTTAAATAACAATGATTAGCAAAGAAATGTAATAAAGAGGAAAAGAGAAAGAAAACCTGATGAGGTAGTAACAAATAATTATATAAAATCATACTTATAAAGAAAATCAACTGAGCGCTTCTTCTTTCAGATATGTTGTCTTCTGGTATTTTTATAATTTTCAAAAATCTGTTAAACTTGTTTCTACAGACTCTGATTAAAGATGTGGTGGCAGACAGTTCGACTTCTCAAGTACAGCTTAGAACATTAGTTACTCAATAAAACCCACATATAATGTCTTCCTGAAGAGAACCATCCTCATTAACTTTTAAAATAAACAACATCTTAAAACTCTGCTCATTCTTTTGTTGTTCTTATGTTTTCACACGAGAGTTCCATAAAGTTTATCTCAAGCAACAGGGTGCTGAGAAAGCTGATTTCACTTATCATTTTCACTTATTTCACTCCTTCCCCTCTCTTCAAATATTTATACTTACAATAAACAAACACAGATGTGGAGTTTTGTCGGATATTTTTTTTGTAAGCTAACTAAAAGCCTTGCCATGTGAAAATGGGCATATGGTAAGGATTTTCAGTGTGGCTTGGCTTGGAATATTCTAGAAATGATGCAATTGTTTAATGATTTTTGCATACCAAGTACAGAAATTCCTTGGCTTGTGTAAATAATAATAAAGTTTTTACAAGTCATCTAAACCTTGCTACAATTAGATAAGTTACTGTATTTAGACAGATCTGGCAGAGTGAACTACAAGTCTGAAAGTATCCGGCCTTACTCAGGAACATTAATCAAATATGACCAACTGGATAAGAATCGTAAACAGATGTTCTGCTTTTGCGGTAATGTCAGTTAATACATTGGGGATGCATGAGTAGCAAGGTCATTTATATTATACTGTCTCTACAGCTAAAAGGCTCTGTCTGTTACAGACTATGGAGTACTGTTCTCAGAGGAAATGCTTCATTTCAAGGTAATGCTTTCACAAGAAGAAACTGAAGTCACATTTGTTTAATCCCAGATCAAAATATCTAACATTGATCCCTGGTTTGAACCACATGAACTAAAAAGACACAAATGCGCAGTTGTTGTCCTGTCTAAGTGTTAGTCTGGATTTGACTCCGTGGTGTTGGGACAACCAAAATAAATAAATAAATTCTTATTCTCTTTGATGCTCTATTTTCTGACAATAAAACCCATTGCATAATTTTCTTGGGTATAAAATAAATATGGAGTGTAAAATACACCTATGAGTCTTCCATGGGTTTTGTACTTTGAACTCTTTGATCTTTCCAAGCATTTGGCATTGTGGAAAGATACTGCTATCCCTCTCAACCTTTGTACTGACAGGTATTATTCTCTGTTGAAATGTCATGGGCTGGTTGCAGTAAAATACTTTTTACTGAAAGCATTTCTATACATATTTTCATAGTATAGTTGATAGAAAAGCAGAAAGGTGATATTACTTGAACATTATCTGAATATTAAGATGAAAAAATTTAAAGTACAGTCTCTATTATCAAATTCACATAGAATTATATCATTGTTCTGTTATTTTCCAGATGTGTAACTTAATAGGTTTATTTTTATTTTTTTATTAATATGCACACACACACACACACACACACACACACACACACACACACACTATGTTTGTGCCTAAAGAGGCCAGAAGAAGCCATTGGATTTCCTCTAGCAGGAGTGGAGATGTTATGAGCCACAGTGTGAGCACTGGGAACCACATTCTAGTGCTCTGAAACAGCTAGCACTCTTAACTAATGACCATCTCTCTAGCACTAGGTGTGTGATTTTAAAAGTATTAATCAAGTTCCCTGAGTTTTACTCCATTACACAATAAAAAAAAAATTCTCTTCATAAGCATTAGAAGACTTAGAAATAATATACACCTAATGTATAGCACAGCCCATTTAGAAGATGCCACATAAATGGATAATCTGCCTTTATATTTCTCATGGAGAATTTTCATATTTGAATTGTGCAGGGAGGACCTTATGGAGGAAGGCACTTGAGTTACCAGAATGTTCTTACATTAATATTTCACTGGGTTCTAAGAAAAACTGCTTTTTATCTGATTTTGCTTTTCATGTCTATTTGAAAAGCCTGTGATTTGAGAGAAATCAGAAAATTATGCCTGAAATTAGAAACAAGGGGGAGAGATGAGAAAAATATGCAGATGAAATCAAAGCACATTAAAATAATTCTTATTAAGAGTTAATATATGTGACTTTGTGTAACCCATGAAGCACAATAAAAGTATGTCTGCAAGAAATTAATAAAATGTTTTAAATTTAATTCTGGTATTTGCAAGAAAGATACTAATAGATAACAATGCCAAAAAATAAGAGAAAATAAATAATTTTAATAAAATTATTTAAACAAAAAATTTAATTGGATGTTTAGTTATGAATGGCAGTTATCTTTATCATTGATCCATTTCAATTTCATTTCATGTTTATGAGAGGTTTGCAAGTTGTTGAAAAGTAGAGACAAATATAAATGAAACATGCCCATTAGGATGACTCTAAAAACCTTCCCACACTAAGGAAAAACATACCTATACAGATATAAGAAGTCTATAGAGTACCATGCTGACAAGACCAGAAGAGAAATTTCCCATAGTGTAACAGTTAAAATACTCAGTGTACAAAACAAAGTAAGAGTATACTGGAAGCTGCAAGAGAAAAAAATATGAGTCACATAAAAAGGAAACCTACGAGAATAGCAGCTGATTTCTCAATGGGAACCATAAAATCCAGAAGACCCCAAGAGTAATGTACTTCAAGTCCTAAAAGACCATGAAGGCCAACTTAGATTAATGAATACAATTAACAATCTGCCAGATTTGGAGGAGAAAAAATTTCCAAGTTATAAACAGCCTAAAAGGAATTTATATCCAGAGTTGTGCACAGATCCATGATATCCACTGTCTGACTCCTGGTTTAACCTGCCTTCCCCAGGAGGACCCTTGCAGAAACCAAGAGCATCCTGCTTCCCTGTGGAGGCCTGATAGGGTCCCAAGAAGAATCATCTTGGACCACCGTGCCACCAATAACTTGCCAGCTGGGTCTGCCTGAGGCGTAGCCAGCAGATTCATGTCCTCTGCCTGCCCAAGGAGTTTTGCTGTCATCAGAAATATCAAGCCAACATCAGAAAAACTCAGGTAACTAAAGAACAGCATAAGAACACAATCAACAAGAGCCAGGGCAATATGGCACCACCAGAGCCGAAATATCCAACCACAGCAAGCTCTGGATATCTTAACAGAACAGAAGCACAAGATGATCTTGAATCAAATCTTATAAAGATGAGAGGCTTTTAAAGAGGAAATGAATAAATCCCTTAAAGACAGAGGAAACTACATTCAAACTGGTAGAGGCCTTTAAAGATAAATCAAATAGGTGTCCCAGGCCCTTCGGAGACCAGTCTGCACAGGTGAGCTGCGGAGGATGAGCGAGCAGTCTGCAGAAGTGACACAACTTCTGAGACAGACCCTGTTTCAGGCTCCAAACATCCATGCACCTTCCCCACCAGAGGAGAGGTGTCCACCTGGAAGGGCTCTGATTGCCTAAGCAGGTGAGGGAGCCATCTTGTGTCCCAGGTTCCTTGGAGAACAGACTGTGAAGGTGAGTGTGCAGACTGCAGAGGCAACACAACTTCTGCAACAGGCCCTGTTTCAGGCCTTCATCTTCAGCCAGGAGGCAAGTCTGAACACCAGATCTCTGTGTACTTGCCCTGCAATAGGAGAGCTTGCCTGCAGAGTACTCTGACCACTGAGACTCAGGAGAGAGCTGGACTCCCAGGACTGTTGACAGAGGTTAACAGAATCACAGGAAGAGCAAGCACCAACCAGAGACAACTATAACAACTAACGCCAGAGATTACCAGATGGTGAAAGGCAAACATAAGAATCTTACTAACAGAAACAAAGACCACTAACCATCATCAGAACCCAGCACTCCCAACACACCCGAAAAGCAAGACTCAGATTTAAAATCATATCCAATGATGCTGGTAGAGGACATTAAGAAGGTCATTAATAACTCACTTAAAGAAATACAGGAGAACACTGCTAAAAAGGTAAAAGTCCTTAAATAATTACAGGAAAACACTGCTTATCAGGTAGAAGTTCTCAAAGAGGAAACACAAAAATCCCTTAAAGAGCTACAGGAAAACACAGCCAAACAGGTGATGGAATTGAACAAAACAATCCAAGACCTAAAAAAGGAAGTAGAAAAAAATAAAGAAAATCCAAAGTGAGACAACTCTGGACATAGAAACCCTAGGAAAGAAATCAAGAACCATATATGTGAGGACCAGCAACAGAATACAAGAAATGGAAGAGAGAATCTCAGGTGCAGAAGATTCTCCAGAGAACATGGGCACAACAATCAAAGAAAATGCAAAATGCAAAAAGATCCTAGCTCAAAACATGAGAGCTAAAGAATATTTCACACAAACAACAAAGAATGCACATGGAAATTTCTCTTAAAAAGACCAAATCTTGGGGAATAAAAAAACTTAACAAATTCAGAAAGTTTGAAATAACTTCACATATCCTATCTAACTATAATTCAATTAAATGTCACATAATGGACAAACTAATCTATAGCAAGTACACAAATTCATGGAGATCTTAACAATCATTACTGAATGATGGATGAATCAAGAGAAAAGAAAAAAGAAAAAAAAAATCTTAGAACTAAATAAAAATAAAACCCAAACAAAATCTCTGGGACACATTAAAAGCAATCCTACGAGGTAAATTTACAGCTTTAAGGTCGTATTACTTAAAAATCAGAAATAGCACAAATAAGTGACTTAATGCTGTAATTTTTTAAAAACTGGGAAAACAAGAACTCAAACCAGATGGCAAAATATAATAAAAAGCCAAGCCAACTTTTTTTTCCATTTTACTTGTTTCTTAAAATTTATTCTTCTCTCATACATTACATCCTGACCAAAGCCTCTCTTCCCTCCCCTCCCCCCACACCCTGTTCACCTCCCTTCTCCCCCAGATCCACCATTCACCTCTTTCCCTTCAGGAAATCACTGGTCTTCTAGGAATATCAATCAAACACAGCATAACAAGTTACAATAAGAGTAGGCAGAAAGCCTCATGGAAAGATCAGAGGAGGCAACCCAGCAAGAGGAAATGGATCCCAATGTCAAGCAAGAGTCAGAGACACTCTCACACCCATTGTTAGGAGCATCACAAAACCACCAAGCTAATGACCACAAGCAAGTATGCAGGAGGTCCACAGTAGACCCATGCAGACCTTGTGCTTGCTGCGTCAGTCTCCGTGAACCCCTAGGAGCCCTGCTTAGTTGACTTTGTGAGCCCTGTTCTCTTGGTGTCCTCGACACCTCTGGATCCTACAATCCTTCTTGCCCCTCTTTCTTCCACTTAATGTTTAACTGTGGGTCCCTGTATCTGTTCCTATCAACTGCTCAAGGAAGCCTCTCTTCCATGACTTTAGCAGTATATCATTAGAAATAATTTCCTTGACTTTTTTTTTTTTTTTGGTCAGTCCTATTTGATTCTACCCTAGCTCTCTAAGCTGTATAGCTTCTGGATCATGGCCATCCAGGCAGTGTCTGGCATGGGTACCCTCTTGTGTCATGGGTGTCAATTTATAATAGCAGTGGACGGGGTTTCCCTGGAGGGATGGCCCGAAGCTGAAATGAGACTAAGGGAGTTGGGGGAAAGAAAATCGCCATGGCTACATGGTTGCTGCTCAAAGCGAATGTTTAATGGAGGAGAAACACTTGGGGAGAAAAAAGGAGGGAGGCCCCGCCCCCAGTCTTCTGCACAGGCCTTCTGGAGTTTGGCAGGAAGCCTGAAGTATCAGGTTTGCATAGGTGGGCTGGTTGTAGGTGGGCTGGGCGGAGCCGAGGTCCTGGGAGACCTGGAAGCAGGCCACCGGGCCACAGGGCTATCTCAAGCCTAATTAACAAGACAACGGATGCCCTCAGGTGCAGCTTCTCAAGGCTTAGTCACAACTCAGCTATGCTGAATGGGAGAAGGGGTACCACAGGCCACTCCCACATTGCCCCCATTCATCTTGCAGGCAGGACAGGGTGTGGGTTGTAGGTTTTATGTCTGAGTTGATGCCTCATTCCCACTACTCAGGACCTAGCCTGGTTAAAAAAGATGACTGGATGAGGCTTCATACCCCCCATTTCTAGAAGTCCTCACTAGTGTCACCCTCCTAGGTTCTAGGAAGTTTTCACTACACTAAGTTTTCACATCATCCCCTAAATGGCTGCCTATTCTAGTCCTCTCTCCCCGTACTCTTTCCCTCCATTTCTTGCTCTCTCACCTGATCCTGCTCCCATCGCCTCTCACCCCCAATCCACCGACAAAATCTATTCTATTTTTCATTTCTTGAGTGATTCAATGAATATAAATAAAACAATGCAAAGAAATCATGAATCTAAGAATTGGGTCTTTGAGAAGATTAACAAGGGTAACAGACTCTTGACCCAACTAACCAAAAAAGAGGAGCCAAATTAAAAGAATAAGAGATGAACAGGATAACATTGCTATAGACAGCAAAGATGTTCAGAATATTACAATGGAATATCTGTTAAAACCTGTGGCCTATTAAATTGGAAAGCCTAAGAAGCATGGGCAAATGTCTATATCCAAAACCATCACAATAAACAAAAAAGAAAAAAACAATATAACAAATAAAATTGAAACAGCATTAGAAAGCTGTCTAGCAAAACAATAAAATAAAATATTAAAAATCTAAAATACCAGGCCCAGAAGGAGTCTCAATATAATTCCACCAGATTTTTCAAAGAAAATCTACAATAATCCTTCCTAAAGTAACAATTAAAAAAGGACTTACATGATCTTGGGTCCCGGGTCCATCAGAGACCAGTCTGTGGAGGAGAGAGTGCTGACTGCAGAAGCTAGATAGCTTCTGGGACAGACCCCATTTTGGGCTCCAGAAATCCTGAAACCTTCCCTGAGAGAGGAGAGGTGTCTACCTGGGAGGACTCTGACTGCCAGAGCAGGTGAGAGAGCCATCTTGTTTCCCATGACCCTCAGAGACCAGTCTGTGCAGGTGAGTTTGCAGACTGCAGAAGCAACATATCATCTGGAACAGGCCCTGTTTCAGGCCTTCATCTTCAGCCAGGAGGCAGGTCTGAATGCCAGAACTCAGTGCATCTTCCCTGCAAGAGGAAAGCTTGCCTGCAGAGAGTACTCTGACCACTGAGACTCAGGAGAGAGCTAGACTCCCAGGACTTCTAACAGAGGCTAACAGAATCACAGAAGGAATAAGCTCCAACCAGAGACAACTATGACAGCTAATTACAGAGATTACCAGATGGTGAAAGGCAAACATAAGAATCTTACTAACAGAAACAAAGACCACTCACCATCATCAGAACCCAGCACTCCCACCTCAGCCAGTCCTGGATATCCCAACACACTTGAAAAGCAAGACCTGGATTTAAAATCATATCTCATGATGCTGGTAGAGGACATAAGAAGTGCATTACTAACTCACATAAAGAAATACAGGAGAACACTGCTAAAAAGGTAAAAGTCCTTAAAGAATTACAGGGAAACACTGCTAAACAGGTAGAAATCTTCAAAGAGGAAACACAAAAATCCCTTAAAGAATTACAGGAAAACACAACCAAACACATGATGGAATTGAACAAAATCATCCAAGACCTAAAAAGGGAGTGAGAAGCAATAAAGAAACCCAAAGTGAGACAACTCTGGAGATAGAAACTCTAGGAAAGGGGCTGGTGAGATGGCTCAGCGGGTAAGAGCACCCAACTGCTCTTCCAGAGGTGATAAGTTCAAATCCCAGCAACCACATGGTGGCTCACAACCATCCGTAACAAGATCTGGCTCCCTCTTCTGGAGTGTCTGAGGACAGCTACAGTGTATTTACATATAATAAAATAAAAAAAGAAAAAGAAAAAGAAACCCTAGGAAAGAAATCAGGAACCATAGATTCGAGCATCAGCAACAGAATACAAGAGATGGAAGCAAGAATCTCAGGTGCAGAAGATTCCATCAAGAACATGGGCACAACAATCTAAGAAAATACAAAATGCAAAAAGATCCTAACTCAAAACATCCAGGAAATCCAGGATACAATGAGAAGACCAAACCTATGGATAATAGGAGTAGATGAGAATGAATATTTTCAATTTTAAAGTCTAGAAATATCTTCTACAAAATTATAGAAGATTTCCCAAACCAAACCTAAAGAAAGAGTTGCCTATGAACATACAAGAAGCCTACAGAACTCCAAATAGACTGGACCAGAAAAGAAATTCCTCCCGACACATAATAATCAGAACAACAAATGCACTAAATAAAGATAGAATATTAAAAGCAGTAAGGGAAAAAGGTCACGAAACATATAAAGGCAGGCCTATTAGAATTGCACCAGACTTCATACCAAGATTATGAAAGCCAAAAGATCCTGGACAGATGTTATACAGACCCTAAGAGAACACAAATGCCAGCCCAGGCTACTATTCCCAGCAAAACTCTCAGTTACCATAGATGAAAAAAACCAAAGTATTCCATAATAAAACCAAATTCACACAATATCTTTCAACAAATCCAGCCCTTCGAAGAATAATAAAGGGAAAACACCAACACAAGGACGGAAACTATGCCCTAGAAAATGCAAGAAAGTAATCCTTCAACAAACTTAAAAAAGACAGCCTCAAGAACAGAACCCCAACATTAACAACAAAAATAACAGGAAGCAACAACTACTTTTCTTTAATTTCTCTTAACATCAATGAACTCAATTCCCCAATAAAAGGACATAGACTAATAGACTGGCTACAGGAACAGGACCCAACATTTTGCTGCTAACAGGAAACCCACCGCAGGGAAAAAGACAGACACTACCTCAGAGTGAAAAGCTGGAAAACAATTTTCCAAGCAAATGGTCCAAAGAAAGAAGCTGGAGTAGCCATTCTAATATCAAAAAAAAAAATTGACTTTCAACACAAAGTTATCAAAAAAGACAAGGAGGGGCACTTCATATTCATCAAACATAAAATCTCCCAAGATGAACTCTCAATTCTGAATATCTATGCTCCAAATGCAAGAGCAGCCACATTCATTAAAGAAACATTAGTAAAGCTCAAAGCACACATTGCACCTCACACAATAATAGTAGGAGACTTCAACACCCCACTCTCACCAATTGTCAGATCCTGGAAACAGAAACTAAACAGAGACACATG
The DNA here is from genome assembly GCA_902729485.2 of Mus minutoides. Taxonomy (NCBI): domain Eukaryota; kingdom Metazoa; phylum Chordata; class Mammalia; order Rodentia; family Muridae; genus Mus; species Mus minutoides. The sequence goes on from CACVCL010028588.1 coordinate 52,890, forward strand.
CACACCAACAAATGTTATGAAACAAATGGATTTGATAGATATCTACAGAACATTTTATCCTAAAACAATAGGATATAACTTCTGCTCAGCACCACATGGTACCTCCTTCAAAATTGATCATATAATTGGTCACAAAACAGGCCTCCACATACAAAAATATTGAAATTGTCCCATGCATCCTATGTGATCACCACAAACTAAGGCTGATCTTCAATAATAGCATGAATAATAGAAAGCCAACATTCACGTGGAAACTGAAACAACACTCTACTCAATGATTCCTTAGTCAAGGATGAAATAAAGAAAGAAATTAAAGACTTTTTAGAGTTTAATGAAAATGAAGCCACAACATACCGAAACTTATGGAACACAATGAAGGCAGACCTAAGAGAAAAACTCATAGCCCTGAGTGCCTCAAAAAAGAAACTAGAGAGAGCATACACTAGCAGCCTGACAGCACACCTAGAAGATCTAGAACTAAAGGAAGCAAATTCACCCAAGAAGAGTAGATGGCAGGAAATAATCAAACTCAGGGTTGAAATCAACCAAGTGGAAACAAAAAGAACTGTTCAAAGAATCACCTAAACCAGGAGTTGGTTCTTTGAGAAAATCAACAAGATAGATAAACCCTTAGCCAGACTAACTGAGGGCACAAGGACAATTTCCTAATTAACAAAATCAGAAATGAAAAAGGAGACATAACAACAGAACTTGGGAAATCCAAAATATCATCAGATCCTACTACAGAAGGCTATATTCAACCAAACTGGAAAACTTGGATGAAATGGACAACTTCCTAGATAGATACCAGGTACCAAAGTTAAATCAGGATCATCTTAATGATCTAAACAGTCCCATTTCCTCTAAAGAAATAGAAGCAGTCATCAATAGTCTCCCAACCAAAAAAAGGCCAGGAACAGATGGGTTTAGGGCAGAGTTCTATCAGACTTTCAAAGAAGACCTAATTCCAACTCTCCTCAAACGATTCTACAAAATAAAAACAGAAGGTACTCAACCCAATTCATTCTATGAAGCCACAATTATTCTGATAACTAAACCACACAAAGATCCAACAAAGAAAGAGAACTTCAGACCAATTTCCCTCATAAATATTGATGCAAAAATACTTAATAAAATCCTCACAAACCGAATTCAAGAACACATCAAAACGATCATCCAGCATGACCAAGTAGGCTTCATCCCAGGGATGCAGGGATGGTTTAATATACGGAAATCCATCAATGTAATCCACTATATAAACAAACTCAAAGATGAAAACCACAAAATCATCTCCTTAGATGCTGAGAAATCATTTGATAAAATCCAACACCTTTTCATGATAAAAGTCTTGGAAAGATAAGGAATTCAAGGACCATACCCAAACATAATAAAGCAATATACAGTAAACCAGTATCCAACATCAAACTGAATGGAGAGAAACTGGAAGCAATCCCACTAAAATCAGGGACTAGACAAGGCTGCCAATTATTCTGTTACCTATTCAATATAGTACTTGAAGTCCTAGCCAGATCAATTCAACTACAAAAGGATGTCAAGGGCATACAAATTGGAAAGGAAGATATATATATATGATAGAACTTTGAAGGTCTGATATATATATATATCATATATATATCAGATAAACCAGATGATATGATATATATATGTATATATATACATATATATATATATGTGTGTGTGTGTGTGTGTGTGTGTGTGTGTGTGAGAGAGAGAGACCCCAAAAATTCCACCAGAGAACTCCTAAACCTGATTAACAGATTCAGTTAAGTAGCTGGATATAAAATTAATAGACTTTCTCTACACAAAGGATAAACGGGCTGAGAAAGAAATTAGGGAAACAACACCCTTCACAACAGTCACAAATAATATAAAATACCTTGGTGTGACTCTAACAAAGGAAGTAAAAGATCTGTATGACAAGAACTTCAAGTCTCTGAAGAAAGAAATTGAAGAAGATCTCAGAAGATGGAGAGATCTCCCATGCTCATGGATTGGCAGGATTAAAATATTCAAAATGGTTATCCTTCTGAAAGCAATGTACAGATTCAATGCAATCTCCATCAAAATTCCAACTCAATTCTTTACTGAGTTAGAAAGGGAAATTTGCAAATTCATCTGGAATAATAACAAACCTAGGATAGCAAAAACTCTTCTCAATGATAAAGAACCTCTTGTGGAATCACCATGCCTGACATTAAGCTGTACTACAGAGCAATTGTGATAAAAACTGCATGGTACTGGCACAGCGACAAACAAGTAGACCAATGTAATAGAATTGAAGACCCAGAAATGAACCCACACACCTATGATCACTTGATCTTTGACAAGGGAGCTAAAACCATCCAGTGGGAAAATGACAACATTTTCAACAAATTGTGCTGGTACAACTGGCAGTTATCATGTAGAAGAATGGGAATTGATCCATTCTTATCTCCTTGTAAAAAGCTCAAGTCTAAGTGGATCAAAGAACTCTACATAAAACCAGAGACACTGAAATTTATAGAAAAGAAAGTGGGGAAAATCCTCAAAGATGTGGGCACAGGGGAAAAATTCTTAAACAGAACAGCAATGGCTTATGCTGTAAGATCAAGAATTGACAATTGGGACTTCATAAAATTGCTAAGCTTCTGGAAGACAAAAGACAGTCAATAAGACAAAAGGTTACCAACAGATGGAAAAAGATTTTTACCAATCCTAAATCTGATAGGGGAGTAATATCCAATATATACAAAGAGTTCAAGAAGCTGGACTCCAGAAATTCAAATAACCCCATTAAAAAATGGAGTACAGAGCTAAACAAAGAATTCTCAACTGTGGAATATTGAATGGCTGAGAAGGACCTGAAAAAATGTTCAACATCCTTAATCATCAGGGAAATGAAAATCAAAACAACCTTGAGATTCCACCTCACACCAGTCAGAATGGCTAACATCAAAAATTCAAATGACAGCACATGCTAGCGAGGATGTGGGGGAAGAGGAACAGTCCTCCATTGATGGTGGAATTGCAAGCTTGTACCAGAGTGGTTACTCTGGAAGACAGTCTGGTGATTCCTCAGAAAATTGGACATAGTACTATCAGAAGATCCAGCAATACCTCTCAGAAGATGTTCCAATTGGTAATAAGGACACATGCTCCACTATGTTCATAGCAGCCTTATTTATAATAGCCAGAAGCTGGAAAGAAACCAGATGTCCCTCAACAGAGGAATGGATACAGAAAATGTGGTACATTTACACAATGGAGTACTACTCAGCTATTAAAAACAATGAATTTATGAAATTCTTGAGTAAATGGATGTATCTGGAGGATATCATCCTGAGTGAGATAACCCAATCACAAAAGAAGTCACTTAATATGCACTCACTGATAAGTGGATATTAGCCCAGAAACCTAGAATACCCAAGATACAATTTCCAAAACATAAGAAGATCAAGAAAGACCAACGCGTGCATACTTCATTCCTCCCTCTAATAGGGATTAAAATATACATGGAAGGAGGTGCAGAGACAAAGTTTGGAGCTAAATGAAAGGATGGACCATCCAGAGAGTGCCCCACCTGGGTGGTCCATCACATAATCAGCCACCAAATGCAGACACTACTGCATACACCAGCAGGATATTGCCTGAAAGGACCCTGATATAACTGTCTCCTGGTAGGCTTTGACAGTCCCTGACAAATGCAGAAGTGGATGCTAACAATCATCTATAGGGCAGATCACAGGGTCCCCAATGTAGGAGCTAGAGAGACTACCCAAGAGCTGTAGGGGTCTGCAACCCTATAGATGGAACAACAAGATGAACTAATCAGAACCCCCAGAGCTCATGTCTCTAGCTGCATATGTATTAGAAGATGGCCTAGTTGGCCATTATTGGGGAAGAAAGGCCTTGGTCTATCAATGTTTATATGCCCCAGTACAGGGGAATGCCAGGGCCAAGTTGTGGGAGTGGGAGGGGAGGGGATCAGGGCAGGGGGAGCGTATAGGGAACTTTTGGGATAACACTTGAAATGTAAATGAAGAAATTCTCTAATAATAAATAAATAAACAAATAAATAAACAAACAAACAAATAAATAAATAAATAAAAATTTAAAAAAATAGATTGTGATTCTCCTGTGTGCCACCAGCCAAGTGCTGAGATTACAGGCTTGTGCCACCTCTCATTGCTTTAAGATTATATTTTCACTTGAAATGGTAGCATATGGACCATTATACAAAGAGCTAGCATCTACAAATAAATCACTAAATATAGAAATGATTTTCCAAGTAAATTTATTTTCATTCTTTGCCTTCATACATATCCACAGGAAAACTAAAAAGCATTTTTAAGTGCTATAAAGTTAATTGTGGTACAATTTTTTTTGAAAATCACAAAGTTAGAAGCTAATACAATTAATGTAAATTATTAGTTAAATTTTCCTTTTATTTAACTGAAAGAAATAATGACAAATAAAGATAATAGATGCAATTGATATTAAGATAATATACAAAAATGAACACTTTATTTTGTTTCTGATAACTTCATTGTATCAATATCAGATAAAATGATCATTTGTATCTAAATTTTCCTCACATCGAATTTGCCATTTTATTACTAATAACAAAATAAATGTTTTTTTTTCTATCGAAAATCAGCTTTTTGGTTGCAATACTACCACTTAACCTAGTTTCCTATCAGTTATTTCATGGAAAGGTAGGCTGAAGACAATCTAAATCTGAAGTTTAGTTACAGATGAGATTTGAAGAATAAAATCGTAGGGTACTCTAAAAATATATATGATCATTAAATTGATTCATAAGTGTCTGCTATTGATTAGCTTGACTTAGACAGATCAAAGCTGTCAACACAGGTCCTAAAGCTGTGGAACTGCTGAAGAAAAAGTAGAGTGAGCTCATAAACATACAGACACAGGCACAGGTTTCTAATAGAATTCTAGTGCCAACATTGAGTCCAACAACAGGCCCAACAATCAAAAGTGAAATGTTAACAAGGAAACTGTTGATCAAGAGAAGAGGCTTCTCACAGGATGGGAAAAAGTCTTTGCCAAGTATATATCTGATAGAGGATATCAAAGAATAGTTCTCTGTCTAGAATATACAGAGAACTAAAAAGAGAAAAATGGAGACAGAAGTGGATGCTCACACCCAACCATTGGATGGAGCACAGGGTCTTCAGTGAAGGAGCTAGAGAAAGTCGCCAAGGAGCTGAAGGGGTTTGCAGTCCCATAAGAGGAAAAACAATATGAACTAACCAGTAACCCCAGAGCTCCCTGGGACTAAACCACCAACCAAAGAAAACACATGGTGGAACTTGTGGCTCTAGCTGCATATGTAGTAGAGGATGGCCTAGTCCGTCATCAATGGGAGAAGAGGCCCTTGGTCCTGTGAAGGTTCTATGCCCCAGTATAGGGGAATGCCAGGGCCAGGAAGCAGGAGTGTGTGGGTTGGTGAGCAGGGGGTGAGGGTGAGGATACAGGATTTTTAGAGGGGAAACTAGGAAAGGGGATAACATTTGAAATGTAAATAAAGAAAATACCTAATAAAAAATATAAATAAAAATTTTAAAAATATAAATAAAAATTTTAAATGGAGACTAAAGTGAACACCAAAAAATAAATGAAAGAGAGAGAGAGAGAAAGAGAGAGAGAGAGAGAGAGAGAGAGAGAGAGAGAGACCAACCCAGTTAAACAGAACTGAACAGAGTTCAAATGAAGAATTACAAATGGATAGGAAAAAAGTTAAGTGATGTTCAACATCTTTAGTCATCAAGGAAATACTGGTGAAAATACTGTCAGATTTTTTTTCTAACCCAAATCAGAATGGTTATCACCAAGAATACAAATAACCACAAATCCTGGCATAGGGGTGGGAAAAAGGGATGCTTGTACACTGTTGGTGAAAGAATAAACTTCTACTTTGTAAATTAGACTGAAAGTTTCTAAAAAAAAAAAAAAAAATCCCAGAAATTAAACTCCCATATATCTCAACTATACCTCCTCTGGGTATATGCTCAAAGAACTATATCCTAACACAAAGATAGATACATATCCATGCTCGTTGCTGTTCTACTCACGATAGCTAGGAAATGGAAGCTGTCTAGATACATATCAAATGAGGAATAGACAATTAATTGTGATATATATACATAATGGAATTTTATTTAGCTGCAAAGAAAAATTAAATTATAAAATTTACAGATAAATTGATGGAACTGTATAAAATTATTCTGCATGAAGTAACTCAGGCCCAGAAAAACAAGCTACACATTCTCTCACATGTGCCCATGATATCCTCAAATATTCACTTTTGTGTGTTTAACTTGCAGCAAGTTTGGAATCCAGGAAACTAGAAAGAGTCACTGATGGTGGATGTTTTAAGGGAAAGGGGATAGGAGAATATGGGTGTAGGAAAGGGGATAGGAGAATATGAGTGTAGGAAAGGGGATAGGAGAATATGGGTGTAGGAAAGGGGATAGGAGAATATGGGTGTAGGAAAGGGGATAGGAGAATATGGGTGTAGGGAATACTATGCAGGAGAATGGTTAAGCAAAAAGGGGGCAGGGATTAGCAGGAGAAAGGTAAGTGAAGAAGTATCAACCAAAATGAAGGAAATATGACAGAAATCTACTCCCTTACACACACATACCAAAAAAATGTTTTTAGCCCTACCACTCAGAACACCCAAAACATGATAGTATATTGTCATTGCTCTTGGTGTCCCACATGAAATACATAATAAGATACTAGTCATCCTGTGGTGGTTTGAGAATGACTCCCACTGGTTCATATACTTGAGTCATTGACCCCAGGTAGTAGAACTCTTGGGGAAGGATTAACTTTTGTTGGAGGAGGTATGTTCAGCTAGGAAAGTGGGGCTTAATTGGAAATCCTACTAGGAGCTTTGGAAGGCAATGCTTATGAGAGCAATATAGAATATGAAGGTCAGTTCAAGAGGTTTCAGAGAGGAACAATATCATGAACTACAATACACACATTCTGTGATATTTTGACAAAGAATATGGCTGCTTCTGCCATTGTCCTAAAAATTTGATTGAGGCTAAATTGAAAAGCATTGGATTGATTTTCTTTCCAGAGCTTTCAAGACAGTCTAAAATTGGTTCTGTTGCATGGTTATTAGTAATCATCCTTGGGCAGATATACGATGAAAATACCAAGCAGGGCAAAGAGAAATAAAAGTGTGCCTCATCACCAGCCTTGTAAATAGACTACTTGGCAGATATCTATCTTCTCACCCTATCTCCATTCTCCAGAACGCTGCTGAACCTTGTACTGTATCCAGGTTTCTCCCTCTCTGTAGACTCTCCAAGCCCTCTCTTCTAGCCTATTCCAATTCTTTTGTGTCAAAACCCAATACCTAGAAACACTTTTTAATCTATGAGCCCACACACCCAGTGGCCACACCAACAGGGACTCAGGTAAGTGTGTCACACTGTCCTTTCTATCCTCCATTACAACCTTGTTGTTCTCAACCTCAGCCCCAATAACAATGTGTTTTCAGGTGCCTCTCCTCCAGCCACAACCCCATGAACTGGAGAATCTGACTGTTGATTCAGAAGCATGGTCCCCTAGCCCTGTCTCTCCAGGTTATTTTTAGCTATCCTTGCAGCCTACTTGCAGGATGCACTCACTGATAAGTGGATATTAGCACAGAATGTTAGAATACCCAAGATACAATTTGCAAAACACAAGAAAATCAAGAAGAAAGAAGACCTGCGTGTGGACACTTCATTCCTCCTTAGAATGGAAAAAAACAAAAAACATGAAAGGAGTTATAGAGACAAAGTTTTGAGCTAAGATGAAAGGATGGACTATCCAGAGACTACTCTACCAGGGGATCCATACCATAATCAGTCACCAAACCCAGACACTATTGCATAGGACAGCAAGAGTTTGCTGAAGGGACCCTGATAAAACTGTCTTGTATGAGGCTATGCCAGTGCCTGGCAAATACAGAAGTAGATGCTCACAGTCATCTATATAATGGAACACAGGGCCCCCAAAGGAAAAGCTAGAGAAAATACCCCAGGAGCTGAAGGAGCCTGAAACCCTATAAGAGAAGCAACAATATGAACTAACCAGAACCCCCAGAGCTCATGTCTCTAGCTGCATATGTAGCAGAAGATGGCCTAGTTGGCCATCATCGGGAAAAGATGCCCCCTTTTTATGCCCCAAAACAGGGGAATGCCTGGGCCAAGAAGTGGGAGTGGGTGGGTAGGGGAGAAGGGCGGGGGGAGGATATAGGGAACTTTCAGGATAGCATTTGAAATGTAAAACAAAAAAATATTTAATAAAATTAAATTTAAAAAGAGATAAGAATAAAAAAGTATCAAATGGTAAAATAATTAAATTTATAATTCTTAAAAAAGAAGCTAACTTTTACATAGACCAAAATTACTGTTCCCAATAATAAAATTTTATTTTCTTATAGTAATATAATTGATTTTTAGTCTAAAAATAATTTAACACAAAACATTGTGTTTTCTTTCATGGGAGGGTATTAATTAGTTTGCTTCTGTTAACAAATTCATTTACTCTTTACTGATTATAAATACATGTTTTTTTTCAAATAGGGTAGATATTTATTAATTTTTCTCATTAAAATAATGAGCTAAATAAAATGATTAACATCCAATTACATACTTCTCTGAATCATAACTGTTAGAAAACCTATGCTTTAAAGTTGATAGTAATTCCATTTAGAAGCAACTGTCATACTGAATTTTATGATAAATATAAGGTTGCCTTTGTTGTTAATGAAAAAAAAAATCATAGTCTAGAGTTCAGTTCTTTCCTTTTGCCTAGCAGTGGCTAGTGGAGATATTCCCTAACTTTCCTCACGTCTTCTCTTGCAATCCTGTTTTTTAGAATTTATCATTGATATATATTCACTTACACATACACACATATATACATGCACACATAGAGCACAACACACAAACTGAACAAATATATTAACCTAAAAATAACACTAAGCCAAAGGGTAAAGGCTTAATATTTGATGGTGCTGAATTTCCTAATTATATTTTATTAATGGTTATAAAATGGGAAACTATTATATACAGACAGGAAAGACTACATGTTTATAAGAGAAACTATACACCCTACACTTTGTTTCTAGTCACTAAAGCTGCTACAACCTAAAGTGAGCAATGATGGCTAGAGTATGAAAGGATGTTAACAGTTATATACACTTTGTATTGTGTTTTGGGTTAATGTGTGTATATGTAGGGTTATTATTTAGCAACCAACTGCCTGCTTGTTTTTATTACTAATGTTTAAGCATAATTTTTCTCTTCTGGAGTAGACGCTATTTCCATTTAAAAACAGTGATGAACAAATTATAGAAACAAGTACTTACTATCTTATAGCTCTATTTATTTATTTATTTGTTTATTTGTTTGTTTATTTCTTTATTTAATGAAGTATAGAATATTCACCATGACATACATTTGAAAGTCAGAGGACAATTTGCTGAGGTCCATTCTCCTCTTGTAAATTGTCAAGGTGAGATGCAACTTGGTAGCTAGACCCTTGACTTGCTGAGCCATTTTTCTGCTCTCTTTTTTAATAGTACACTGTATACATTTAAAAAGAAATAAAATTGGGTCAGATATGGGGGTGAGACAGGAGGGAAGCCTGGAGGGCCAGAAGAATGAATGGAAATATGCAGTTGCAGAGGATAGGTGTGGGGAACCTCTAGAGAGTCCCAAAGACCTAAGACGTGGGAGGCTCCCAGGACTCAATGGAGATGACCTAAGCCAAAACACCCAATGGTGGTTAGATGGAACCTGAAGAGACCACCTACAATAGATAGACCTGGCCCCCAGTGGAGGGATAGGACCACCCACCTATGTCAAAATTTTTGACCCAGAATTGTTCCTGTCTAAAGGAGATGCAGGGATGAATATGGAGCAGAGACTGATGGAAAGGCTATCCTGTGGCAGGCCCAACTTGGGATCCATCCCACACAAAGGCACCAAACCCTGACACTATTACTGATGCCATGTTGTATTTGCAGACAGAAGCCTAACATGGCTGTCCTTACAGCCATGCAGATACTTACATCCAACCATTGGACTGAGGTCAGACACCCCTATGGAAAAATTAGGGGAAGGATTGAAGGACCTGAAGGGGATAGCAACCCCATAAATAAAAGAACAGCAGTATCAACTAACCCAGACCCCCTCAGAGCTCCCAGACTAAGCCACCAACCAAAGAACATACATGGACTGGTCTGTAGCCCCTGGCATATATTTAGCAGAGGACTCCCCTGTCTTGCCTCAGTGGGAGAGAATGTGTCTAATCCAGTAGATGCTTAATGTTCTAGGGAAGGGGGATACAGGGGGGAGGGTAAGGTGGAGGTGGGAGGCGGTGGGATGTGAAACACCCTCTCAGAGGCAAAGGGGATGAAGGATGCTGTGAAGAATTCTGGGAAGGGGACCAGAAAGGGGGGGGGGGCATTTGAAATGTAAATAAATAAAATAATTTTATAAAAAATAAAGCAGTAAATAGAAATAAGAGTTAAGACAATGGATATTTTTGCTTAAGAATAGGACATGAGTAGCAATATTTGTATAATAATAGATGTGTTTTGTAAGAATCAGAGAATTACAAGTAAAATAAAACATTAATTTTTCTTTCACACAGTAGCATACTGTTGGATTTACCTTCTTTCTTTATATAGCAATTAGCTAAAGTCAAAGGATGATTTTTCCCTATGGTTTTATTTTGATGAAGTTTTAATAATATATCATGAGCAGATAAAAAATTTAAAGCCATGAGTTTGAAGGAATGTAGAGAAAAGAAGAAATATGAGAAATTTAAAGAGAGGTCAGGAAGGAAGAAATATTGTGATTAAAGTATAATCTCCCAAGTTAAAAAAAAGATTAAGAAAAAGAATTTAACAGTGACTTTATGAAATTCTTAGGCAAATGGATGAAACTAGAAGCCCTTAAATATTCCATAGCACCACACTGATCAGTAATAAAACTAGAAATCAGATTATTTGCTGAAATTACTTATCTCGCTGTGTAGCATTGATCATTTTTAGCATCATAGACATAAGTTAGTACAAGTGTGTATGTGTAAGTGTGTATAGAGTGAAATATTGTTATCTCTCAATTTTGTAGCTTTACTTACATATCTGATGGTTTGATTTGCTTAAGCTTATAAAATTATTGTTTCCTGTGCTAGAGAATATAATAAATAAACATTTATCCACAATCTAACAGTTTAGTTTTAACATTCAAAGATACAACTTTAATCAATACAACCAAATAAAAAAATTATCAGGTTGTGAAATCTGACATGGTATCAGAGGGGAGCTATGCCCTGGCTATTAAAAACACCAAATGATTGGGAGGTAACATGGCATGCAAATTTTTTCACTGAGGTTCAATTAACTATAGAAATTATAGAAGAATATTTAATATTATTTTCAGTGCTGGGTTTTTTTGACATTAAGTATGGAATATCTACTTTCAGGTTAAAAATTACACATCTTTACAAAAATATGGAGGACCATTGTCAATTGATGATTCATATTCCACCCTGGGCTACTTGAACCTGATAATGGACTATCAGAACCCTCCAAATTCTGCTGTCTGATCTGGCTCAAAGATCATTCTTGATACTAAAACACAAGCTTTGTAATTGAAACATAACTCTATTGTAGGTGGTTAGCTCTAGGACTCCCCTCATTAACAAACTGCACAAAGTTTATATATGAAATGGTGCAGCACTAGCACTTTACCTTGTACATCCTTCTGTAAAGTCAGTTCAGTTGGCAGCAACTCTCTACATAATGGAAATGCTAGGTGAATCATGGTTGCAAGTTATTAGTTAGATAACAATGATTAAAATTCTATGTCTGGGTTTAGTACAAATTCAACTTTTCCAAGTATTTTCCATTTTTGATCAGTAGGATCTCTAAATTCAGAACCCACAGAACTAAAGGAAGATAAAGAGACAAGGTAGTTAGTGGGTGCATTAACCAAAGCGAAGGATGTATGAAAAAGTCTTATGGAAACCCATTAGTCAGTAAGCCAATTTGAAAATATACTCTTTACTAAAAGGATACAAAGGGTCAAATGTCATTAGCTGCATGAGGGAATAATGTCACTCCCAGAAGATATGGATTATTAAATGAAAACTACATTGTAAAGCAAGGGATACCACCGTATGAATCATTGATCAAGGTGGCTCCTGAGGTCTCCAAAAAACACTACCTATCGCCATTCCCCTTGTTTATTCAGCATAACTACATGATAAGACATTATTGCTAAAGATATCACACACTTTGTTTGCAGGACAAAGATCAATGGTTCTCAACCTGTAGGTTGCGACCTCACAACCCTTGTGGGAGGGAGGCAAATTACTCTTTCCATATGAAGTAGCAACAAAAATAATTTTATAGTTGAAGGTCACCACAAGGTAAGGAACTGTATTAAAGGGTTGCAGCATTAGGAAGGCTGAGAATCACTGACACAGAGAAATCAATATTAAACCAACCAGAAATTTTCCTCCCAATTAGGTAGCATTCATAGCGCTTGAATGTGCTATGAAGACCATTGAATATGAAAAATTATCTATGGGATTATCTGGCACTTGACCCTGCATAGTGCAATACTACTCTAAAAAACAAGATGCGCCCAGTGTGCAATAGCAGTATTGTTGTTATATTATAACTAAACTGCTTTTTGATTGGATATGAGTCCTACTCTATGGCAATAATGCCATCTCTGGTAATCTGATCATCCCCATGGCTGGGAAGTATTATAGGCCCTAGTGTATAACCTGCCATTGTTGTTTGCTCAATGTTCACATTATCACATTGTTTTCTAAATGTCTACTTTTATTCTTGTAGACCTGGGCTGCTCTTGACAATGGTCAAAGAAGTGTCTTTCTGACCTGGAGAGTAGCCAATGCAGAGATACATAAATGTTCAGGATGGTGAGAAAAGCCTGTGTGCTGAGCCCTCAATGGAAGACTTTTATCAAACTCACCTTCACAAGGCTCAGTAGTCATTGAAGAAGAGGAAGATAGAGGAATGTAAAAGCTGAAGAAGTGCTGTGAAATACAAAATGCAAAGTTCTAGCTTTGCCATGGCGCAAGATGTGTGTCAGGCAACTGATAGCTTCCAAAAGAAGGAGACTCATTCTCTTCTTGAGGGTGCTCCCACGTGTAGGTTTCTCCAGCTCCGATGGATGATACCAAACCGATTCTATATGAGCATCACTAATTGGACTTGGTGTGAAATAAAAAAGCAAAAAAGGAGAAGAGGAGTAGAAGAAAAAAAATGATAGGTAATGGTGAGGGGCATGGGAAGAATTGGCAGGGGAAAATGGGAGTGTGGACATGATATTTTATTGTATACATGTATGATACTCTTAAGAATAAAGATTTTTTTATTAGATATTTTCTTTATTTACATTTCAAATGTTATTCCCTTTCCTGGTTTCCCCTCTGAAAACCCACTATCCCATCCACCTTCGCCTGCTGACCAACCCACCCATTCCCACTTCCCTGTCCTGGCATTCTCCTACACTGGGGCATTGAGCCTTCTCAGGACCAAGGGCCTCTGCTCCCATTGATGTCCAAGGCCATCCTCTGTTACCTATGCAACTAGAGACATGGGTTCCTCCATGTGTGCTCTTTGGTTGCTGGTTTAGTCCCTGGGAACACTGGGGGTACTAGTTGGTTCATATTGTTGTTCCTCCTATGGGGCTACAAGCTCTTTCAGCTCCTTCAGCTCCTTCGGTCCTTTCTCTAGCTCCTTCACTGGGGACCCTGTGCTCAGTCCAATGGTTGACTGAGAGCATACAGCTCTGTGTTTGCCAGGCACTGGCAGAGCCTCTCAGGAGACAGCTATATCAGTCTCCTGTCAGCAAGAACTTGTTGGCATCCACAATAGTGTCTGGTTTGGTAACTGAATATGGTCCCCAGATGGGGTAGTCTCTGGATGGTCTTTCCTTCCACTCCTCTTGAGTGTATTTGATTCTTTTTGTTCTAGAGCTTTCAGGTGTGCTGTCAAGCCACTAATGTATGCTCTCCCAGTTTCTTTATGGGGGCACTTAGAGCTATGAGTTTTCCTCTTAGCACTGCTTTCATTGTGTCCCATAAGTTTTGGTATGGTGTGTCTTCATTTTCATTAAACTCTAAATAGTCTTTAATTTCTTTCTGTATTTCTTTGTTGACCAAGTTATCATTGAGTAAAGTGTTGTTTAGCTTCCATGTGTATGTGGGCTTTCTGTTGTTTTTGTTGCTATTGAAGACCAGCTTTAATCTGTGGTGATCTTATAAGAGACATGGGATTATGTCAACCTTATATCTGTCCAGGTCTATTTTGTGACTGATTATATGGTCAATTCTGGAGAAGGTATCATGAAGTTCTTTTGATTTAGGATGAAATGTTCTATAGATATCTGTTAAATCCATTTAGTCCATAACTTCTGTTAGTTTCACTGTGTCTCTGTTTAGTTTCTGTTTCCATAATCTGTCCACTGACGAGAGTGGAGTGTTGAAGTCCCCCACAATTATTGTGTGAGGATCAATGTGTGCTTTTAGCTTTAGTAAAGTTTCTTTTATGAATGTGGATGCCCTTGAATTTGAAGCATAGATATTCATAATTGAGAGTTCTTCTTTGTAGATTTTTCCTTTGATGACTATGAAGTGTCCTTCCTTATCTTTTTTGATGACTTTTGGTTGAAAGTCAATTTTATCTGACACTAGAATGGCTACTCCAGCTTGTTTCTTGGGAACATTTGCTTGGAAAATTATTTTCTAGCCCTTTATTCTGAGGTAGTGTTTGTCTTTGACACTGAAGTATGTTTCCTGTATGCAGTAAAATACTGGGTCCTGTTTATGAATTCAGTCTGTTAGTCTATGTCTTTTTCTTGGGGAATTAAGTACATTGATGTTAAGATATATTAAGAAATAGTGATTGTTGCTTCCTGTTATTTTTGATGTTATTTTTATGTTTGTGTGGTTATCCTCTTTTGGGTTTCTTCAAAGAAGATTACTTTCTTGCTTTTCTAGGGTGTAGTTTCCCTCCTTGTGTTGGTGTTTTCCATCTATTATCCTTTGAAGGGCTGGATTTGTGGAAAAACAATGTGTGAATTTGGTTTTGTCATGGAAAACTTTGGTTCCTCCATCTATAGTAATTGAGAGTTTTGCTGAGTATAGTAGTCTGGGCTGGCATTTGTGTTCTCTTAGGGTCTGCATGAGATCTGCCCATGATCTTCTAGCTTTCATAGTCTCTGGTGAGAAATCTGGTGTAATTCTGATAGATCTGCCTTTATATGTTACTTGACATTTTCCCTTACTGCTTTTAATATTCTTTCTTTCTTTGGTGCATTTGGTGTTTTAATTATCATGTGATGGGAGGAATTTCTTTTCTGGTCCAGTCTATTTGGAGTTCTGTAGGCTTCTTGTATGTTCATGGGCATCTCTTTCTTTAGGTTAGGGAAATTTTATTCTATAATTTTGTTGAAGATATTTATTGGCCCTTTAATTTGGGAATCTTCACTCTCTTCTATACCTATTATCCTTAGGTTTGGTCTTATCATTGTGTCCTGGATGTCCTGGATGTTTTGCGTCAGGAGCTTTATGTATTTTGCATTTTCATTGACTGTTGTTTCAATGTTTTTATGGTATCTTCTGCACCTGAGATTCTCTCTTCCATCTCTTGTATTCTGTTGCTGATGCTCACATCTATGGTTCTTAATTTCTTTCCTATGGTTCCTATCTCCAGAGTTGTCTCCCTTTGGGTTTTCTTCATTGTTTCTACTTCCATTTTTAGATCTTAGGTGGTTTTGTTCATTCCTTCACCTGTTTGATAGTGTTTTCCTGTAATTCTTTTAAGGGATTTTTATGTTTCCCCTTTAAGGTCTTCTACCTGTTTACGTGTATTCTCTTGTATTTCTTTAAAGGAGTTATTTATGTCCTTCTTAAAGTCCTCTATCATCATGAGATATGATTTTAAAACACATCTTGCTTTTCTGATGTGTTGGGGTAAACATGGCTTGTTGTGGTGGGAGAACTGGGTTCAGGTGATACCAAGTAGACTTGGTTTCTGTTGCTTATGTTCTTGCACTTGCCTTTCACCATCTGGTTATCTCTGGTGTTAGCTGGTCTTGCTGTCTCTGACTGTGGCTTCTCCCTCCTGGATGCCTCTGTGTCAGAACTCCTGGGAGACCAGTTCTCTCCTGGAAGAATTTAGGTTTGGAGAGCTGTGGTACAGGGTCAGCTCTGGAGTACAGACAGAAATCAGAAGGGTCCTGTTGCCAGCTGATCCTTGGTTCCTTTGTCGTGATGGCTCTGGGAGGGTCCCTCTTTGGCCAAGAATTTGAAGAGATGTGGTGGTTTTACCTGTAATCACAGGCTTATCTATACTCCTAGGAGACCAGCTCTCTCCTAGCAGTATTTGTGCATGTAGCCCTGTGGCACAGGATTAGCTCCAGGCACAGAGAGAAACCAAAAGGCTTCTATCCCAGGCAGCTCCTCAATTCTTATATCATGAGGGTTCCCAGTGGGTTCCCCTGAGTAGCAGTGGTGGTCCTACCTGCACTCACAGGCCTGTCTGCACTCCTGGGAGGTTCGCTCTCTCCCAGTTCCACCTGGGTATGGAGCCCTGTGGCAAAGGTCTGACTCCAGTCACCAAATAAAAATTATTTTAAGAAAAAAAATATCAAAACCAAAATAAGTACATGATATTCAAATATCAACCCTTAGATTGATAGATTTTTCTAGAGTTTTCAAAGATTAAAAGCACAAATATTTATGTGCCAGTTGTGAAAACTGAAATTATTTCTGCAGAACATTTATGACACAATTCTATTTCCAAATAAGAATCTTACTTTATCTCCGAAAATCAAGAAGGAAGACCAACGCATGGATAATTCATTCCTCCCTAGAATTGGGAATAAAATATCCATGGAAGAAGTTGCAGAGACAAGTTTGGAACTAAAATTAAAGGATGGACCATCCAGAGACTGCCCCACCCAGGGGTCCATCCCATAATCAGCCACCAAACGCAGACACTACTGCATATGCCAGCAAGATTTTGCTGAAAGGACCCTGATATAGCTGTCTCCTATGAGGCTGTGTCAGTGCCTGGCAAATACAGTCATCTCTAAGAAGAAACACAGGGTCTCCAATGTAGGAGCTAGAGAGAGTACCCAAGAGCTGAAGGGGTCTGCAACCCTATAGGTGGAACAACAATATGAACTAATCAGAACCCCCAGAGCTCATGTCTCTAGCTGCATATGTATTAGAAGATGGCTTAGTTGGCCATTATTGGAAAGAGAAGCCCCTTGGTCTAGCAAACTTTATATGCCCCAGTACAGGGGAATACCAGGGCCAAGAAATGGGAGTGGGTGGGTAGGGGAGCAGGGCGGGAGGAGGGTATAGGGGATTTGGGGGATAGCATTTGAAATGTAAATGAAGAAAATATCTAATTAAAAACATCTTACTTTAGATTTTAGTATTGTAATTCCTGTAATGATCTTTGTGTGTTGGGCAAAGATTTAAAGCCCTAGTATAAATAATATTTTTGATAGATAAACTAGTTGCATCAACCTTATATTGTGTACAGTTTCTACTCATAACATTGAACACAATCAGTGTAGCCTTACTTCTATATACTTTAAGGCAAATTATGGATCAGTTATGAGATTGGCAAGTATTAGGGGATGAATGTAACCCTGGGAATTATGTTCCACAAAGATAAACACTTTCTTTAATATATTTTCCCTTCAGAGTTTAAAACAAATTATCTTCTCTTTGCAATCTGCTAAGCCACCAGTTCCTATTTGTCTATCTGTACTGGAAATATTCTACATTTAGAAATGGATTTTGTTTCTTTTTTGCTTCAAGACACTAAATTAATGTTTTATCAAATCCTTAGAGATTATTTATGAACAGTGGAAATTAGGAGAGGGCATAAGAAAAACTATGAAAGTAATTAACTCATGAAAACTGAATATTCACAAATGTCACACTGAAAATATTAGTGACTGCTAAACCATAAAGGATCAGAGAGAGTTGTGTGCAGGGATGAAACAAGTTTCTGTACTTCAAAATGTTAGATATCTGTCAGTCTTTTCAATTAGCAAAGACTTCATGAGGGGACTCTCCTGAGTCAGTCACGTGATCAACCTCATAAAGATTAGAAATGTATATATTATTAACTGGGTCCTAACATGTGCCAAGGAATTAAAAATTTGCTTCTATTAAAGCTAAACTTCCAACCTCAGTGATTTTAATATCATTGAGTCCATTTCCTAGTAACCTCATATTTGATGGGAATCTATCATAAGAGCATGACTCTCTTAGTGCTTGGAAAACAAATAGAGTGATATTCCTTTTACCAGTAGAATTACCAGAAGACTGAGAAGGTGAAAACTTGAGAGAAATCAATTCTGAATAAAATACTTTGAAATGAATATGATGTAGAAGGTGTTCCAAGCTAAAGAGGCGTTACATGAGGCCCATCGCTGAGTTTTCAGTCATGCTGTCTGAAACACCACAGACTCATCCCAACAAAGTCAACTTATTTTAATATGTAACTATTCTGAGTTTTCCTTTGGGATTTTTCCGTCCAATTTTTTAAAATGAGATTTTGAAGTAGTGAGTTTCCATATGGGGTTTTCATGCATATTTCATGTTGGCTAATTCTCCCCTCTCCTGCTCCCCTCATCTCTCAGTAACCTCTTCCCTGCTGCATCTTCTCCCCCCAGCATTTTCCCCTTCAACCTCAGTGTCTTCTCTTCCCCTCTGCCTGAGACCTAATTATTTGTTTTTCCAGTCACATGTACATCTTTCTATTTTCCTGGCCTATACCTATGTTTATGACCACCTTGAACATACATATTTGAGAGCTAACTATGAAACAGAGCATATGGTATTTGTTTTTCTGAGTCTGTGTTACCTCTCTTTGTGTAATGGTTTCAGGGCCATTAATTGCCTCAGCAGGTAAAAGCGCTTACTGCACAGGCCTGAGTCCAACCCCAAAACACACATAAGGTTGAAGGAAGAGAACAAACTCCATTCATGTGACACACAGTCCCCCCAGTAGTAACAAGAAATTACATATAAATATAATGCTTTCAAGTTCTATTTTCCTGAATTTTTTGTAATTTCTTTTTTCCTTATGACGGAGTGAAGTCCCATTGTGTATGTGGACTATATTCTCATCAATTTATCTGTTAATGAATATCTACATTGATTGGATTCAGTAGTACTGAACATGAATCATCTGTGGAGTAGGATGCAGAAGTCCTTTGGGTGTGTGCCCAGGAGGGATATGGTTGGCTCATATGGAAGTTTTATTTTTAGTTTTTGAGACCCCTCCACACTGATTTCCATAATGGCTGTACTGGCTGACTCTGCCACCAGCAGTGAAGAAAGGTTTCTATTCCTCCACACCCTCGCCAGCTTCTGTCGCTGTCTGCTCTGGATGCTATTCATTCTAACAGGGGTGAGAAGAAATCTCAAAGTAATTGGAAACTGCATATCCATAGTTATTAAAGATATCAAAGACTTTTTAAAAATATTTATTAGTCACTCACGTTTCTTCTTTTGAGAATTGTATATTCAGGTAAGTGACCCATTTATGATTGACAGACAACTTTTTTTCAGTGTTTAGTTTTTAAGTTCTAAATATTAACTTGTCTGAAGTACAAGAAGCAAAGATTTTTTTCCCCATGTTTGGTAGGTTCTGCTGGTTCTGTTCTTTCTTTTTTATGTTGTCGGGTTCTTTATTTTTTAGTTTTTGGTTTTCTTGTTTGGTTTGGTTTGTTTTATTTGTTTGGGGGGATTTTGTTTGTTTGTTTTGTGTGTGTGTGTGTGTGTGTGTGTGTGTGTGTGTGTATGTAGCACATAAGAGATCACTAACACATGGTTTCTTTGTCAATGCCAGTATTCAAAGACAAATCAATAAACTAATATTACCAATCACACATGTTTCTGCATATAAGCAAAACAATTCAGAATTCAATGCTTTCAAATGTCTAATAAAACAACAACAAACAATGAAGTCTTATACCAGTGCTTTGAAAACAGATGTTAAAGACCCAATATTTTAAAAAACAAGTATTCATATGGTTTTATGTCATATATGTATTTATTCATGTTACACATAGACTGATTTTTCCTTTTATTAAAAATAGTTTTTCTCATATAGTATATCCTGATTATATTCCTATATTTCTGCTTTTATAAAGCTTTAAGTGCTATAATAGACTTCGAATTCTGAATGACTCGATTTCCCATCCATTGAGAACAGTATATGTTCTTTGGCAAAATGATATTGAATACGTCATTCTGAAACGATTCAGAACAGATATGACTTAATGTTCCAATTACATTCTGGTTTACTTTATTTAAAGTAACAGGAAACTCCACTGGATAGGATGACATAAAACTGCCTGTCAATCAGAGACAGTTTTGTGTTAAACAAACAAATAAGCAATAGCATTTTAAAACAGATTAAAAATTAACTGTTTCTTCTACAAGTAAGTTATGTCTTATCATTTTATTTCAAAACATGAAAGTATGAAATAGAGAATCATATCAGTAATTATTCCAAGGCATCTGGTAAAGAGAAATCCTGCAGCAAATACATGACCTATGGCTCCCCTGCTTATGAAGTGGTAGTTTCAAACCATAAAATTGGCTATTATGTGCATAGAATTTCATGGTAAGTTGATCTTTTAAATTTAAGTTTTGTTCACTGGCCTGCTTTGTTGGACTCTTAGAACTCATTTTCATTCAGTATAAGTACTCTCTATATCTTCTGCTCTCCAAAATGAGTGCAGGGTCAGGTTTAATTAAAGGGTAAAATAAAAATAGTTCAGATTTAGGAAGGCAGTTTCATCTTCATTTTCCTTTTTTTATTAGTTATTTTATTTTATTTTATTTTATTTTATTTTATTTGAAATGTCGCCCCACTTTCCAGTCTACCTTCCTCAAGGCCCTCATCCCATCTCCCTGATCCCTCTCCCCTTTGCTTCTAAGAGGGTGCTCCCTCACCCACCCACTCCTACCTCACCACTCGAAGCCTCCCCCTACACTGGGGTATCAAGCCTCCACAAGACCAAGGACCTCCCATCCCATTGATGCCAGATAAGGCAATCCTCTGCTACATATGTAGCTGAAGCCGTGGACCCATCCATGTATACTTTTTGGGTGGTTTAGTCCCTGGGAGCTCTGAGAGGTCTGGTTAGTTGATATTGTTGTTCTTCCTATGGGGTCGCAATCCCTTTCAGTTCCTTCAATCCTTCCCCTAAGTCTTCCACTGGGATCCCCAGGGCTCAGTCCTACAGTTGGCTGTGAATATCAGCATCTGTATTAGTCAGGTGCAGGCAAAGCCCCTGAGAGGGCAGCTATACTAAGCTCCTGTCCGCAAGCACTTATTGACATTAACAATTCATTTTCAAATTAAACTCATTACCCTACCAAGTCAACCCAGGTAAGTCTTTGAAGGCCTGAATTCTATTCCACTTCTAGTCCTGATAGTCAGACTGGATGGGATATTTAAAGATGGCACCCAGTCCTAATAGTCAGATGGTGTGGGACATTTAAATATGGTCCCATATGTTCCCATATTGCTGCTCCTTGTTCAGATATTGTGTGCTGAGATAATACAGTCTCCAGCAGTTGTGTAATCTCAATGCAACATTCTGTATTTGATGTCAAAGAACTTTTTCCTTTTATGCAACCATAAAACCTTAAGGAAGGGTAAGTATATATTACCTAAAGGCAGAAAAAAAATAGTACACTACAATAGGTATGGTAAAATAATAATGTTTGGGAAATATAGGTTAAGTGTATTAAGTGACTTTATAATGATTTTCAACTTTTGAGAATAGTTTCAAACTAAAGCATTAAAAATAAATCTTATTTTAATTCAAAAAGAATAAAAGATATAGCTAATACTAAGCACTTAGCATTCTATGTACATGCAATTAAGAGACATGAAACTTGGACTCCAAACCCTGCCCAGCAGAGGGCCACATATTCAGAGCTCTGTCAGAAACACTACCCACCTCCACCAAAGCCCAGCCACCAGGGTTACAGAGATCCCTGCATACCTCCTACAGACAGCATCATGAGTTTCTGCTTTGAAATTCCAACATCCCACCACAGATAGAATTATTTACTCACACCAGGAGGCTAACCCCTGCCTCTCAGACTTCTGAGGATTGCAGTGAGAACTTGCTAACTCTACAGTTAGCAAGTCCAGGGACTAGAGAGATGTCTCAGCCATTAAAGGCCCCTTGGTCATGCAGACTTTATATGCCCTAGTACAGGGGAACGCCAGGGCAATTATGTGGAGGGGGTGGGTAGGGGAGCAGGGCGGGGATGGGGGAGGGTATGGGGAACTTTCTTGATAACACTTGAAATGTAAATGAAGAAAATATCTAATAAAGAAAAAATAATTTTAAAAAAAGAGCACTGACAGCTCTTCAAGAGGTCCTGAATTCAATTCTCAGCAACCACATGGTAGCTCACAACCATCAGTAATGGGATCCAGTGCCCTCTTCTAGTGTGGCTGAAGATAGCAACAGTACTCACATATGCAAAATAAATAAGAAGAAGAAGAAGAAGAAGAAGAGGAAGAAGAAGAAGAAGAAGAAGAAGAAGAAGAAGAAGAAGAAGAAGAAGAAGAAGAAGAAGAAGAGGAGGAGGAAGGAGGAAGAAGAGGAGGAGGAGGTAGAGGGAGGGGAGAGGGGAGGAGGGGGAGGGGGAGGGAAAAGTCGTCCAAACTCCAACTCAACAAAGGTGGCACAGACAACCACACAAAAAGGCACTACCAATATCCTAACTCCATAGGCTTAGGTCCTATCTCAGAAAAACAAACAAACAATAACAACAAAAACAACAACACACACACATATAAAGTCCCTTCCCAAAATCAATCCTCCCATAGTCATGTTCCCCAAGGATAAGAACATAGATGACACTAGTATACACAATATAGGAAGGTACTATGCACACTACCAGAAGAAAGGTAAACACTAACCCAGCCACAAACCCTTTTTCTACAGTGGTGTTGTGTGGGGAGCAGGTGCGGCCGCATGGGCCAATGATGGCGCCCTGGCTCTATGCCAAGCCCTGTGACCTCACTTGTTTATCCCAGTCTCAGTCATGCGTAGTAAAAGCAGTGCATGTAACTCATTGGAGAGATTAGAGCAACATCTCTCGATACCATTCTATCAGCCAATCCTGCATGCTGCCTTGGACGTGTGCGTTTATGATTGGGTGGTGTGAGGTGGCGTGAGTGAATGGAAGTATAAATTGAGGGCAGCTCCAGATGAGAGACCAGATGAGGAGACTGGACCAGCGTTAGAGAGACCAGCATAGCAGAGACCAGAGACCAGCGTAGGAGAGACCAGAGTGAGTGAGTGAGTGAGTGAGTGAGTGAGTGAGTGAATGAGTGAGTGAACGGCTGCAGCTGTGTGAAACCTGAGAGAGAGAGAAGCAGAATAAAGCAGAAGCTGTGATGGCAAGCTGCTCTGAACCTGCCTTGGCATCCCCATGTTGTTTCTTCCCACCATCTCTGCTGGTCAGAGATGTGTGGGCACACGACAGTGTTGTGCCTGCAAGACATGCTATAGGGATGGAAGCTCAAAGTCTGTAGGAATAACCAACCAGCATCTGGTTTGAGTCAAGGCCCACTCCACAAGATTAAACTCATATCTGATGCTGCCTGGATGACCAAACACCTAGAATAGTTAGGACCAGAATCTAAGGTAAAACTAAATATTATTATCTTTAAAAAGCAATAATATCTAAGGTCCTTCTCTTTGGGTCCTGAGAGTTTCTCACCACCCAGGTCTCTGGTACATTCTAGAGGTACATCCCCCTACCTCCTACCTTCAAAGGTTGCCTGTTTCCATTCTTTCTACTGACCCTCAGGGCTTCAGTCCTGTCCCCTTTCCCACCCCCAATACCTGATCATGTTCCCCACTTTCTTTCATTTTCTTGGAGATGGGGGGAGGAAGGATGGGATGTGGAATAGTCAGAGTATGGACTGGGAGGGGGTAAAGTCTGGACTATAAAAAAAGATTAGCCGGGCGTGGTGGTGCACGCCTTTAATCCCAGCACTCAGGAGGCAGAGGCAGGTGGATTTCTGAGTTCGAGGCCAGCCTGGTCTACAAAAGTGAGTTTCAGGACAGCCAGGGCTATACAGAGAAACCCTGTCTCAAAAAAAAAAAAAAAAAAAGATTAAAGAACAAAGAAAAAAGAAGCAATAACATGTCTTCTAATGACATTCAGCTATATTCCTACAGCAGTGCCTTTCTCAGCCATCATCAGAGAAGCTTCCTCCTGCAGTAGAAGGGAACAAATTCAAAGACTCAGCCTGACAATGTGCAGAGAAGGAGAGGAATTGGAATACTCCATCGTAAATGATATGTCCCTAACAAATCCCTCCCCTCAGTACTCAGAGAACTCTGAAAAAGAGAAAGAAGAAAGATTGTTAGAGCCAGTGGGAGTGAAAACCTGAAGGAAAGAAGGCTTTCTAAACACAGCAGGCCAACTCATATATGAACTCACAGGGACCATCACAGCAAGCACAGGGACTTACAGATCTAAGCCAGATGGGGTCTCAGCACTGAAAGGGAAAGTAGAAACAAGCCCCTATCCCTAACCCCCAAATTATCAATAACTGATAACCACCCACAAATGAAAAACAAGTTTCCTCTAAGGGAGTCTTACTGGGTATACAAACCACACTTAGGGGCAGGCCCTATGCCCAGCAATTGATGGCCAAAACAAAATGAACTCAATGGTATTTTTGAATGTCTTTTATATCATAATGCTTTTGTCTGGGCTTTTTATATTTTTATCTTACAAGTATTTTGCATATATATATAATGGTTTCTGATTCCAGACGATCTGGGTTTAATTTCCAGTACCCACATGATAGATAACAACTGCATATAATTCCAGTCTTAGAGGATCTAGTGCCCTTTTCTGGCCTCCAAAGGCAACAGGCATGAACATGGTACACAAATAAACATGGAGGGAAAACACCAATACACAGTCAATAAATAAATGACATAACAAAAAGAAAATTATAGACCAACATCCCTGACGAACATAAAATCTAAAAATTCTCAATAAAATAGTTGCAAAGTGAACTCAAGAACCCAATACAAAAGATTATTTACAGCAATAAACTTTGTTTCATTCAAGAGATGCAAGTATGATTCAACATATGGAAGTCAATAAATGTATTTTACAACATAAATAGACTTGAAGACAAAAACAACAGGGTCATCTGATTAGACACAAAACAGGACTTTGAAAAAGAATCCAACATTTTGTCATGATTTAAACGTCCTGGAGAAACCATGGACATTTGAGACACATTTCAACTGAAAAAAGAAAATACACAAGTCCATATCAAATATCATGCTAAGTAGAAAAATGATACAAAGTATTTCCTCTAAAACCAGGAACAAGACGAAGATGCCCACTCTTTCTATCCCTGTTCAATAGAGTGCTTAAAGTCTTAGCTAGAACAACAAGACAAGAAAGGGAGATGTGATAAAGGGATATAAAGAGAAAAATGAGAAGTCAAAGTATCATTTTTCACAGATTATATGATCTTATGAAAAAAAGACCCTAAAGACTCTACTAAAAAAAAATCCTCCTATGTCTAATAAATATGTTCAAAAACTAGCACAATAAAACTTAAAACATAAGTCAGTAACCTTCCTAAATACAAATTGCAAACATAACAAGAACGAAATTGGGAGAAAATCCCATTCAGAACAGCCTCAAAAATCTTGGAATAAAACTAAGTATTTAAAGGACTTATGTACTAAAAACTTTAAGACATTGAAAAAGACCTCCTGTGCACATGGATCAGTAGGAGAAATACCGTGAAAATGGCCATCCTACCAAAAGCAATCTACAGACTCAGTGAAGTCTCCATCAAAGTTCCAACATAATTCTTCTCAGAAATTGGAAAAAATAATCTTAAATGTCATTTGGAAACACAAAAGAATGAGGTTAGCTCAAAAGATCCTCTACACATACACATACAATACATTCATACATACATACATACATACATACATACATACATGCATACATGCATGCATACATAAATACATACATGCATACACAGTTCAGGATACCTGAGTAGGAAAAGACAGGATATGTAACAATTGTCCTGATCATGCTGAATGGCTGCATCTGGAAGAACGTCAATGTGGAAACAGAAAACTGTGGAAATCTCTATTTGAGTGTCTATTGTGAAGACCATAGACAAATACAAAGAGAATAAAGATACTGAGAAATAAGTGGGGCCGAGCTTCTGAACACTGGGGCTGTATTTACCATCAAGAATAAAATAAAAATAATTCTATAAGTGTTAAAAATTTGCATTTGTCATTAAAAGTATGATAATAAGGCAAGAGCATTTTAGGATTATTTTAAAGGAAAATGTATGTGTAATTATTATGTCTTGAAGGGCTGGTTAAAAAAAAGGGGGGGGAAAGAAATATAGAAATAACCCTTACCAAAAACTGAATTGTTTACATACATGAAGGAGACAGAAAGAATGGTAGGCTCAAATAGCAAAGGGGAATAGGTCAGCGGTACCTGGTCTTAGAGATATCTGGTCTTCAGAATATAAAGCCTAGAGACTATTACTGTACGTAGGTACTACAAGTGAGAGAACAGATTACTAAAGATAGTGAGTTCATTCTAACTATGCTAAAAATGATGTAACAAATGAATTCTAATGCTTACATCTAAGATATGTTGGCACTGAGAAAAGAACCCCTCCCCCTCCAGCAGCTGACCCCTGGGATTTCTTCATGTGTCCCTTTCAAAGCCCGTGCCTATCACCATAGGTGGCTCGCCTTAGTGGAAAATGGTCTTTTTCTGCTTCTGTCCTCCATCCTCTCAATAGAGACTGATCACAATCAATGCCCTTAAAAGGATTCTGTGTCCAAGTTTTTATTGAGTTTTGCCCCCTGTCTAGGTAAGCATGGTGCAGTTCTCACAGACTGGATGGCTGCACCTCACCAGCGTGATTAATGGACGGTATTTAGTTTGCCAAGCTTTGGGAGAATCAGACAAGAAAAAGAACCATTTGTGTATTAAATAAATTATAAAGATATTTTCTGCCAGACATTAGATCCCTAAATAGAAATGCATTAAGCCTGACTGAGATTTCCCCATCACTCTCCGCAGAGGTGGGGAGGTTCTGGGAAACAGATATCAGGGTGCCTGGAAATAGCTCAGCTGAGTGGACTCTTTCTGACCAGTCGCCACAGAATGTTAATGAAGTCAAGGTCAGAAGTTGGATCTTTCTCAGAGTCAATTAGTTCTGTGGAATATTAGGCCAATTGTGTCATAAACTGGGAAATCGTACAGAAAGAAAGCAAGTGGAGGTTTCAGCAAAGCACATCACTGCCACTAAGAAAACAAGAAAATGACACGTGTTGCTGGTGGCTGCCATGTTATCAGTGGTATGTAAATATATGAGGTATTAACACGTGCTATGCTTAAGACATTATGGTGACAAGCCTGTTTTGTCCCTAGCTGACCATCACAAATCACATTGGTACCTATGACACTTAAGGCTTATCATACACACATTCCGCAATGTTGAGTGATCTATTGTTCCCTGCCATGCAGAACAAGATGCATCCCATAATGCACATTCATTAGGTACTTCTGAACATATGAGCACGAACATGGAAAGATCTATCAGTGACTTTGATAGCCAAATCAATCACAGCATAAAGTAAATGAGTTTTGCTCAGAGTTATGCACAAGAAGTGTCAAAGCCAAAATTAAATTGTATTTTCTCAATCTGAAATCAGCACACTACATTGCCTGGTTTTATATTAAAATCTATTAAGAGACAATAATAGCAAAAGGATACAATAGAAAAATTAATGATACTTCTGAAAAAAATCAGTTCATAGCAAAGGGATGCCAGTTTTATTTGAGCAAAGACTATTCAATAGGTATTACCTGTAAAGAGGAGATGCAGTTGGATACTAATCATTTAAATGCTTAGTCACCAGGGAGAGGCCCTATTTAAAAGGATTCCAAAGGATTAGGAGAGGTGGCCTTGTTAGAGTAGCTGTGGCCTTGTTGGAAGGAGGTTTCAAAAGCACAAAGCAGGTCAAATGTTTTTCTTTTCTTCCTCTCAGCCTGCAGACCAGGATGTAGCTCTCAGCTTCTGTTCCAGTGTCCTTTGTGCCACCATGCTCCCTGCCACAATGACAATGAACTAAACCACTAAAACTGTAAGCACCCTCCATGAAATGCCTTATTTTATAAGAATTGCCTTGGTCATGGCCCACAGCAATAGAGCAGTGACTAAGAAAAGGAGAAAAGGGTTGTTTTGTCTTACAGCGTGCAGTCAAAGAAATCAGGCAGGAACCTGGACTCGGGAACTGAAGCAGGGGCCATGGGCAAAGGTTGCTCGCTGGCTTTCTCTTCATGGATTGCTCAGTATATTTGAATTTAGCGCCCAGGACCACTTATCCATGTGTAGTACCACCCACAGTGAACTGATCCCTCCCACAGCAGTCATCACTACAGACTTGCCCACAAGACAATCTGGTGGGGTATTTCCTCTATTGAGATGCCCTCTTCCTAAATGACTCTACTTTGTGTCAAGTTGACATAAACCTAACCAGTATACCATATGATTCAGCAATGCCAATATTCAATTTATTGTTAAATGGAAAAGATCAGTCTATTTAAGAGATTCTGTTGCATTCAATACGTGATTACTGTTCGAGAATTTGCAAAGCTACTCAAAACATAGAATCTAAACTTCTTCTCTGAGAATAATTAGAATTTTTATAAGCAGTGAAGTAACTAATGATACCAAGATGTTAGGAACCCATTAACATCAGCATGCTTTGGAGACCAGTAACTGTCGATTTCTCTTGCCAAAGTGCTTAATCACATTTGTTTCCTCGTTCTTATTTTCATTGCATCAATGTTTGCCACATAAATCAATTGTAATTGCTTATTCTTAAGAATTTAGTCTTAGCTAGACTTGGTAATATAGGCTTAGAACCCAGGAAGCACTCAGGAA
Organism: Mus minutoides; assembly: GCA_902729485.2. NCBI lineage: Eukaryota > Metazoa > Chordata > Mammalia > Rodentia > Muridae > Mus > Mus minutoides. The sequence goes on from CACVCL010028588.1 coordinate 82,015, forward strand.
GTAGGCACAGAAAGGTTAAGAGTTATCAGCTGGTTTGGCTACAAAATGAGGCCCTGTGTTAAAACAAGAACAAAAGCAAAAGGTAAAACAAAACAAACAAACAAACAAAAACAACTTTGAAGAATTTATTGTTTAAAATCATTTCTGAAGCATTGTGGTGTGTGTGGCAGGCACGCTAGAGCACTTCTCATGCAATCTCACCTCTATCTAAAATGGGGTGCAATCTGTTATTAATCCCACTTCACAGACGAGGGAGCTGAGGAGTGAAGACTTTTGTTTAGTACTCAGGATGAACCATGATTCCAGACAAGTGCCTTGACTCCAGAGAATGTACCATCAAGGTCCTAAATGACTCCCCTTGCTCTGTAGCCATGGTCAGTCTTCCACTTGTAGGCCTAAAATCTACCTGTTGCCTATAATTGCAGACATATTTATTAGTGTCTTACATTCATCTGCTGACATACTCCTCCTATTGTGTTTGAGTTACACTGACAGAACTGACACTAAGTTGGATGTTTGTAACAAACCAGAGTATCTCTGCTCCTCAAAGCCTGAAAATAGTCATTATCTGACCCTGAGCAGGAAAACTTGAAGCATCCTGGTATCCCATGGCTTGGCAACCCTGTACTATACCTTCTTGCTATTGTGAAAAGTCCATTAATGTTTTTAATAGGTGTTTAAAGGTTTGTTTAGCCATAGGCACTCTTCTTGCTATTCAGGCAAAAAGCAGTGAACATAAAAGAGAAGGTTGCTTCTTTGTACAAGTTTTATCTTAGAAGAGGAGCTGGGAGAACTATGAGCAAGTCAAGCCAAAGCCCTGTGTGACACCATTAAACATTGACAAATGCTGTGAAGGCATGAGGTTGGGTAGAGAGGGAAATGAATGTGCCACATTCTTCAGTCCTCTTGTCACCTGTCAGCCAGCTAACACACATACTCTGCATCACTTAAAGAATATCCCATGCAAAAAAAAAAAAATACTTATGCAAGGTTCATTGTTAATATTAGTAACTTAGCTAACTTAGCAAACTGGAAAGGCAATCATTTGGGCAACTGAGAAACTGTGAAGTTGTGTCCAGAGATTAGAGTTGTGGCTATCAGAACCTCCCCCAATATTACCACACAGTATAAATTGTTTGGTTGCCATGCTGAGTTTACAGAAACGGTAAAGAATTACAGAGAGTAGAGACTGCTTACTAACCTCCGTAACCCTGTAAACCAAATGCTTGGTTTGGTCTATGAGGAAATCAGATGACTCCTGGAGAATGACTGTGGATTACAGAGATCTAAATAAAGCAGTGTTCACTATATATACACCAGTGTGTCAGACACTGTTTGTGTGTGTGTGTGTGTGTGTGTGTGTGTGTGTGTGTGTGTGTGTACATGTGTGTGTACCATAGTGCCTGTGCACATGTGCGTGGAGGCCAAAGGCCAGCTAGTACAAGTTATGGAATCTTTTCCTTCTATATTTAATTTCGTTAACACTTTTTGAAAATGATGTTTCATGTTTTGGGGGGGGTTGGGATGTTGTTGTTTCCAAATTTTTATTAGGTATTTTTTTATTTGCATTTCAAATGCTATCCCAAAAATCCCCTATACCCCTCCACCCCCGCTCCCCTACCGACCCACTCCCACTTCTTGGCCCTGGCATTACCCTGTACTGGGGCATATAAAGTTTGCAAGACCAAGGGGCCTCTCTTCCCAATGATGGCCAACTAGGCCATCTTTTGCTACATATGCAGCTAAAGACACAAGCTCTGGGGATATTGAATATTTCATTTTGTTGTTCCATTTATAGGGTTGCAGACCCCTACAGCTCCTTAGATACTTTCTCTAGCTCCTTCATTGGGGGTACTGTGTTCCATCCAATAGCTGACTATGAGCATCCCCTTCTGTATTGCTAGGCACTGGCACAACATCACAAGAGACAGCTATATCAGGGCCCTTTCAGCAAAAACTTGCCATCGTATGCAATAGTGTCTGGGTTTGGTGGCTGATTATGGGATGGATACCCGGGTGAGGGAGTCCCTGAATGGTGCATCTTTTCATCTCAGCTCCAAACTTTGTCTCTGTAACTTCTTCCACAGGTGTTTTGTTCCCAATTCTAAGAAGGGGCGAAATGTCCACACTTTGGTCTTCATTCTTCTTGAGTTTCATGTGTTTTGCAAATTGTATCTTGGGTATTCTAAGTTTCTGGGCTAATATCCATTTATCAGTAAGAACATATTATGAGAGTTCTTTTATGATTGGGTTACCTCATTAAGGAAGATATTCTCCACATACATCCATTTGCCTAGGAATTTTATAAATTCATTGTGTTTAATAGCTGAGTAGTACTCCATTGTGTAAATGTACCACATTTTCTGTATCCATTCCTCTGTTGAGGGACTTCTGGGTTCTTTTCAGCTTCTGGCTATTATAAATAAGGCTGCTATGAGCATAGTAGAGCATGTGTTCTTATTACCAGTTGGAACATATTTTGGGTATATGCCCAGGAGAGGTATTGCTGGATCTTCCGGTAGTTCTATGTCCAGTTTTCTGAGGAACCATCAGACTGATTTTCAGAGTGGTTGTACAAGCTTGCAATTCCACAAACAATGGAGGAGTGTTCTGCTTTCTCCACATTCTCAACAGCATCTGCTGTCACCTGAATTTTTTATCTTAGCCATTCTGACTGGTGTAAGGTGGAATCTCAGGGTTGTTTTGATTTGCATTTCCCTGATGATTAAGGATGTTGAACATTTTTTCAGGTGCTTCTCAGCCTTTCGATATTCCTCAGTTGAGAATTCTTTATTTAACTCTGTGCCCCAGTTTTTAATGAGGTTATTTGATTTTCTGGAGTCCATCTTCTTGAATTCTTTATATGTATTGGATATTAGTCCCCTATCTGATTTAGGATTGGTAAAGATGCTTTCCCAATCTGTTGGTGACCTTTTTGTCTTATTGACAGTGTCTTTGCCTTGCAGAAGCTTTGCAATTTTATGAGGTCCCATTTGTCAATTCTCAATCTTACAGCACAAACCATTGCTTGCTGTTCTGTTGAGGAATTTTTCCCCTGTGCCCATACCTTCGAGGCTTTTCCCCACTTTCTCCTCTATAAATATCAGTGTATCTGGTTTTATGTGGAGTTCCTTGAACCACTTAGACTCGACCTTAGTACAAGGAGATAAGAATGGATCAATTTGCATTCTTCTACATGATAACCACCAGCTGTGCCAGCACCATTTGTGAAAATGTTGTCTTCTTTCCACTGGATGGCTTTAGCTCCCTTCTCAAAGATCAAGTGACCATAGGTGTGTGAGTTCATTTCTGGGTCTTCAATTCTATTCCATTGATCTACCTGTATGTCGCTGTACCAGTACCAAGCAGGTTTTTGTTTTTTATCACAATTGCTATATATTAGGTCAGCTTTAGGTCAGGCATGGTGATTCCACTAGAGATTCTTTTATCACTGAGAATAGTTTATGTTATCCTAGGTTTTTTGTTATTCCATATGAATTTACAAATTGCCTTTTCTACTTTGTTGAACAATTGAGGTGGAATTTTGATGGGGATTGCATTAAATCTGTAGATTGCTTTTGGCAAGATAGCCATTTGTACTATATTGATCCTGCCAATCCATGAGCATGGGAGATCTTTCCATCTTCTGAGATCTTCTTTGATTTCTTTCTTCAGAGACTTGAAGTTCTTATCATACATATCTTTCCCTTTCTTAGTTAGAGCCACATCAAGGTATTTTATATTATTTGTGACTATTGTGAAGGGTATTAATTCCCTAATTTCTTTCTCAGCCTGTTTATCCTTTGTGTAGAGAAAGGAGATTGATTTGTTTGAGTTAATTTTATATCCAGCTACTTCACTGAAGCTGTTTGTCAGGTTTAGGAGTTCTCTGGTGGAATTTTTAGGGTTACTTATATACTATCATATCATCTGCAAATAGTGATATTTTGTCTTCTTCCTTTCCAATTTGTACCCCCTTGACCTCCATTTTTTGTCTAATTCCTCTGGCTAGAACTTCAAGTACTATAATGGAGAGAAAGTGGGCAGCCTTTTCTTGTCCCTGATTTTAGTGGGATTGCTTCCAGCTTATCTCCATGTAGTTTGATCTTGGCTACTGGTTTGCTGTATATAGCTTTTAATATGTTTAGGTATGGGCTTTGAATTCCTGATCTTTCCAAGACTTTTATCATGAATGGCTGTTGGATTTTGTCAAATGCTTTCTCAGCATCTAACTAGATGATCATGTGGTTTTTTCTTTGAGTTTGTGTATTACATTGATGGATTTCCATATATTAAACCATCCCTGCATCCCTAGGATGAAGCCTAGTTGGTCATGATGGATGATTGTTTTGATGATTTCTTGGATTCAGTTAGCGAGAATTTATTTTTTTTATGAAAAAATTAGAATGACTTATTTACATTCTATCATGTGGCTGACACAACAGATGGTTCTTTTTTATCTTTTTTTAAAGATATTTTCTTTATTTACATTTCAAATGCTATCCCGAATGTACCCTATACCCACCTCTGACCCTACTCGCCTACCCACCCACTCCTACTTCTTGTCCCTGGCATTCCCCTGTACTGGGGCAAATAGAGTTTGCAAGACCAAGGCGCCTCTCTTCTCAATGATGGCTGACTAGGCCATCTTCTGCTACATATGCAGCTAGAGACACAAGCTCTGGGGGAACTGATTAGTTCATATTGCTGTTCCACCTATAGAGTTGCCGACTCCTTCAGCTCCTTGGGTACTTTCTCTAGCTCCTTCATTGGGGGCCCTGTGTTCCATCCAATAGCTGACTATGAGCATCCACTTCTGTATTTGCCAGACACTGGCATAGCCTCTCTCAAGATAGTTATATAAGGATCCTTACAGCAAAATCTTGCTGACAAATGTAATAGTGTCTGGGTTTGGTGGCTGATTATGGGATGGATCCCTGGGTGGGGGAGTCTCTGATGGTCCATCCTTTCATCTTAGCTCCAATATTTGTCTCTGAAACTCCTTCCATGGGTGTTTTGTTCCCTATTCTAATAAGGAATGAAGTATCCACAATTTGGTCTTCGTTCTCCTTGATTTTCTTGTGTTTTACAAATTGTATCTTGGGTATTCTAAGTTTCTGGGCTAATATCCACTTATCAGTGAGTTCATATCAAGTGTCTTCTTTTGTGATTGGGTTACATCACTAAGGATGATATTCTCCAGATACATCCATTTGCCCAAGGAAGACAATATCAATAAGACAAAAAGGCCAGCAACAGATTGGGAAAGGATTTTTACCAATCCTAAATCTGATAGGGGACTAATATTTAATATATACATAGAGCTCAAGAAGCTGAACTCCAGAAATACAAATGACCCCATTAAAAAATGGGGTACAGAGCTAAACAAAGAATTCTCAAGTGAGGAATAATGAAAGGCTGAGAAGCACCTGAAAAAATGTTCAACATCCTTAATCATCAGGGAAAAGCAAATCAAAACAACCCTGAGATTCCACCTCACTGCACTCATAATGGCTAAGATAAAAAATTCAGGTGACAGCAGATGCTGTTGAGGATGTGGAGAAAGAGGAACACTCCTCTTTTGCTGGTGGGATTGCAAGCTTGTACAACTACTCTGGAAGTCACTCTGGTGGTTCCTCAGAAAATTGGACATAGTACTACCAGAAGATCCAGCAATACCTCTCCTGGGAATATACCCAAAAGATGTTCCAACTGGTAATAAGGGTTAGCGAGAATTTGATTGAGTATTTTTGAATTGATATTCATTAAAGAAATTGGTCTGAAGTTCTGTATCTTTGTTGGGTTTTTATGTGGTTTAAGTATTAGAGTAATTGTGGCTTCATAGAATGAATTGGGTAGAGTACCTTCTGTTTCTATTTTGTAGAATTCTTTGAGAAGAAATGGAATTAGGTCTTCTTTGAAGGTCTGATAGAACTCTGCATTAAACCCATCTGGTCCTGGGCTTTTGGGGTTGGAATACTATTAATGATTGCTTCTATTTCTTTAGAGGATATAGGACTATTTAGGTCATTAATCTGATCCTGATTTAATTTTGGTACTTTGTATCTGTCTAGAAATTTGTCCATTTCATCCAGGTTTTCAAGTTTTGTTGAGTATGGCCTTTTGTAGAAGGATCTAATGATGTTTTGGATTTCCTCAGGATCTGTTGTTATGTCTCCCTTTTCATTTCTGATTTTGTTAATTAGGATGCTGTTCCTGTGCCCTTTAGTGAGTCTGGCTAAGGGTTTACCTATCTTGTTGGTTTTCTCAAAAAACCAGCTCCTTGTTTGGTTAATTCTTTGAATAGTTCTTTTTGTTTCCACTTGGTTGATTTTGGCCCTGATTTTGATTATTTCCTGCCATCTACTCCTCTTGGGTGAATTTGTTTCCTTTTGTTCTAGATCTTTTAGGTATGCTGTCAAGCTGCTAGTGTATGCTTTCTCTAGTTTTTATTGTTGTTTTTGTTTTTTTGTTTGTTGTTTGTTGGTTGGTTTTTTTGTTTTTTTGAGGCACTCAGAGTTATAAGTTTTCTTCTTAGGAATGCTTTCATTGTTTCCCATAAGTTTGGTTATGTTGTGGCTTCATTTTCATTAAACTCTAAAAGTCTTTAATTTCTTTCTTTATTTCTTCCTTGACCAAAATATCATTGAGGAGAGTGTTGTTCAGTTTCCATGTGAATGTTGGCTTTATTTTGTTTATGTTGTAATTGAAGATCAGCCTTAGTCCTTGGTGATCTGATAGGATACATGGGACAATTTCAAAATTTTTATATCTGTTGAGGCCTGTTTTGTGAACAATTATATGGTCAATTTTGGCGATGGTACCATGAGGTGCTGAGAAGTTAAAATATTCTGTGGATATCTGTTAAATCCATTTGTTTCATAACTTCTCTTAGTTTCACTGGGTCTCTGTTTAGTTTCTGTTTCCAGGATCTGTCCATTGGTGAGTGTGGGGTATTGAATTCTCCCACTATTATTGTGTTAGGTGCAATGTGTGCTTTGAGCTTTACTAAAGTTTCTTTAATGAATGTGGCTTCATTGTATTTGGAGCATAGATATTCAGAATTGGGAGTTCATCTTGGAAGATTTTACCTTTGATGAGTACAAAGGGCCCCTCCTTGTCTTTTTTGATAAATTTGATCCTGGACAGATGTTATGCAGACTCTAAAAGAACACAAATGCCAACCCAGGTTACTATATTCAGCAAAACTCTCAATTAACATAGATAGAGAAATCAAAGTATTCCATGATAAAAGCAAATTCACACAATATCTTTCCACAAATCCAGGCCTTCAAAGAATAATAAAGGGAAACCACCAAAACAAGGATGGAAACTACACCCTAGAAAAAACGAAAAAGTAATCCTTCAACAATCCTAAAAGAAGACAGCCACAGGAACAGAATCCCAACCTTAACAACAAAAATAACAGGAAGCAACAACTACTTTTCTTTAACCTCTCTTAACATCAATGGACTCAATTCCCCAATAAAAAGACATAGACTAATAGACTGGCTACACAAACAGGACCCAACATTTTGCTGCTTACAGGAAACACACCTTAGGGAAAAAGACAGATACTACCTTAGGGTTAAAGGCTGGAAAACAGTCTTCCAAGCAAATGGTCCGAAGAAAAAAGCTGGAGTAGCCATTCTAATATCGAATAAAATTGACTTTCAACCCAAAGTTATAAAAAAAGACAAGGAGGGGCACTTCATACTTATCAAAGGTAAAACCAACCAAGATGAACTTTCAATTCTGAATATCTATGCTCCAAATACAAGGGCAGCCACATTCATTAAAGAAACTGTAGTAAAGCTCAAAGCACACATTAAACCCCACACAATAATAGTGGGAGACTTCAACTCCCTACTCTCACCAATGGACAGATCCTGGAAACAGAAACTAAACAGAGACACACGGACACTAACAGAAGTCATGAAACAAATGGATTTAACAGATATCTACAGGACATTTTACCTAAAACAAAAGGATATACTTTCTTCTCAGCGCCACATGGTACCTCTTCCAAAATTGACCATATAATTGGTCACAAAACAGGCCTCCACAGATACAAAAATATTGAAGTTATCCCATGCATCCTATCTGACCACCATAGACTAAGGCTGATCTTCAATAACAACATAAATAATAGAAAGTGAACATTCTCATGGAAACTGAACAACACTCTACTCAATGATTCCGTAGTCAAGGATGAAATAAAGAAAGAAATTAAAGACTTTCTAGAGTTTAATAAAAATGAAGCCACAACGTACCCAAACTTATGGGACACAATGAAGGCAGTCCTAAGAGGAAAACTCATTGCCCTGAGTGCCTCCAAAAAGAAACTAGAGAGAGTATACACTAGTAACTTGATAGCACACCTAGAAGCTCTAGAACGAAAGAAAGCAAATTCGCCCAAGAAGAGTAGAAGGCAGGAAATAATCAAACTCAGGGCAGAAATCAACCAAGTAGAAACAAAAAGAACTATTCAAAGAATTAACCAAACAAGGAGCTGGTTTTTTGAGAAAATCAACAAGATAGATAAACCCTTAGCCAGACTCACTAGAGGGCACAGGGACAGTATCTTAATTAACAAAATCAGAAATGAAAAAGGAGACATAACAACAGAACCTGAGGAAATCCAAAACATCATCAGATCCTACTACAATAGGCTATACTCAACAAAGCTAGAAAACCTGGAGGAAATGGACAATTTCCTAGACAGATATCAGGTACCAAAGTTAAGCCAGGATCAGATTAACGATCTAAACAGGCCCATTTCCCCTAAAGAAATAGAAGCACTCATCAATAGTCTCCCAACCAAAAAAAGCCCAGGACCAGATGGGTTTAGTGCAGAGTTCTATCAGACGTTCAAAGAAGACCTAATTCCACCTCTCCTCAAACTATTCCACGAAATAGAGACAGAAGGTACTCTACCCAATTCATTCTATGAAGCCACAATTACTCTGATACCTAAACCACACAAAGATCCAACAAAGAAAGAGAACTTCAGACCAATTTCCCTCATGAATACTGATGCAAAAATACTCAATAAAATCCTCGCCAACCGCATCCAAGAACACATCAAAACAATCATCCATCATGACCAAGTAGGTTCGGAAGACATTTTATTTGATATTAGAATGGCTACTGCAGCTTGATTCTTCAGAGGGTTTGCCTGGAAAGTAGTTTTCTAGCCTTTCACTCTGAAGTAGTGCTGTCTTTTTCCCTGAGATGGGTTTCCTTTAAGCAGCAAAATGTTGGGTCCTGTTTGTGTAGCCAGTCTGATAGTCTATGTCTTTTTATTGGGGAATTGAGACCATTGATATTAAGAAATATTAAGGAAAAGTAATTGTTGCTTCCTGATATTTTTGTTAGAGTTGGGATTCTGTTCTTGGGGCTGTCTTCTTTTAGGTTTGTTGAAAGATTACTTTCTTGCTTTTTCTAAAGCTTAGTTTCTGTCCTTGTATTAGTGTTTTCTCATTATTATCCTTTGAAGGGCTGGATTCATGGAAAGATATTGTGTGAATTTGGTTTTGTCATGGAATACTTTGGTTTCTCCATCTATGGTAATTGAGAGTTTTGCTGGGTAGAGTAGCCTGGGCTGGCATTTGTGTTCTCTTAGTGTCTGTATAACATCTGTCCAGGATCTTCTGGCTTTCGTAGTCTCAGGTGAGAAGTCTGATGTAATTCTAATAGGCCTGCCTTTATATGTTACTTGACCTTTTTCCCTTAATGCTTTTAATATACTATCTTTATTTAGTGCATTTGTTGTTCTGATTATTATTCGTCAGGAGGAATTTTTTTTCTGGTCCAGTCTATTTGGAGTTCTATAGGCTTCTTGTATTTTCATGGGCATCTCTTTCTTTAGGTATGGGAAGTTTTCTTCTATAATTTTGTTGAAGATATTTGCTGGTCCTTTAAGTTGTAAGTCTTCAATCTCATCTACTCCTATTATCCATAGGTATGGTCTTCTCATTGTATCCTGGATTTCCTGGATGTTTTGAGTTAGGATCTTTTTGCATTTTGCATTTTCTTTGATTGTTGTGTCCATAATCCCTATGGAATCTTCTGTACCTAAGATTCTCTCTTCCATCTCTTTTTTCTGTTGCTTATGCTCACATCTATGGTTCCTGATTTCTTTCCTTGGGTTTCTATCTCCAGAATTGTCTCCCTTTGGGTTTTCTTTATTGTGTCTACTTCCATTTTTAGATCCTGGATGGTTTTGTTCCATTCCATCACCTGTTTGGTAGTGTTTTCCTGTAACTCTCTAAGGAATTTTTGTGTTTCCTCTTTAAAGGCTTCTTACTGTTTACCTGTGTTTTCCTGTATTTCCTTCTTAAAGTCCTCCATCATCATTATGAGAAGTGACTTTAGATCCATGTCTTGCTTTTTTTGGTGTGATGGTGTATCCAGGACTTGCTATGGTGGGAGAGTTTCGTTCTTATGATGCCAAGTAACCTTGGTTTCTGTTGCTTCTGTTCTTATGCTTGCCTCCTGCCATCTGATTATCTCAAGTGCTTGCTGCCCTCAATATATCTGATTGGAGCCTGTCATTCTTATAATCACAATTGATTCAGGACTCCTCAGATTCCAGCTTTCTCTTTGATCCTTTGATTGTGGGCTCCTGTGAACCTGAGATTCTGGATGTGTCAGAGCTCTTGACAGTCAAGCTCCTCTGAGACCCTGAAATACTGGTGTGATTCAGCTCCTGTTATCCTGGGATCCTATTGTCCTGGGATCCTGTTTTCCTAAGATCCTGGGCGTGTTACAGTGTCTGTAAATGGTGTCTCCTTTGAGGACTGTAGAGTTGTCTGGTCTGTTCGAAGCCAAGGTAAACCAGAACTGATCAAAAGGAATCTGAGCCTCTGGTCAGGAAGGGCTCTAGTGTCCTTGTTCCTGCTGTCACAGGCCCATCACAATTGCATTGAAACTGATGTTGTGTTCCACTCACCAGTGATCCTAAGATCGCGTGAAGAGTCCTCTGGAGACTGTGGGAGTGTCCGCTGACTCTGTGCCCTAAGTGACCCAGTGCTGGTGCCAACTGGAAGGGACTTGTGCCTCTGGTCAGGACGGTTTTCTGCTTCCCTACTGCTGTCTCAGGTCCCGCACGACTGGATTGGAACAGATGTTGTGATCTAAGATCGTGTGGAGCATCCTCTGGAGACTGTGGGGGTGTCTACCGATTCCATGACCTGGTGCTGGCGACCTGGTGACCAGAAGGGCATATTTCATGTTTTATAATGCTTATAAAACATTCCTCTTCCTCTTCTTCCGTCAAAGCCCTCCCACATACTGCTTCTTGTTTCCTTTCATATTCATAACCTTTTTTTATTAATTGTTGTTATATGTGTGTGTTTGTGTTTGTGTGTTAAGTATATTCCTAAATATATGAATAGAGCCTACTCAGTCTATATTACATCACTTGTCTGTATTTTTTAAGTGTTGACCAGTTGGTACTGGATGACAAATTGGTCTGCTCTTACTTAAGGAACCCTATTTCTCCCACTCTCAGCAAGCCTTAACTGCCTGGAGTTCTGTGTGGCATTGCAGTCTCATGGGCTTTGCCTTGTACACATAAGCATCTCTACTGTTGTTGTCCTTACTGAGTTCATGTTTAGGCAATCACAATGGTGAGACTTTATGGTTTTAGCTTCTAACATTACCAAAAGATCCAATCTCACAGTAAATTCCCTGATACCCTGGCCTTCACATTTTTCCCACCCCTACCAGAATATTTCCCTAAGCCTTAAGTACAGGAGTTCTGTGGCAGATGTATCCTTTTGGAATGAGAACCATAACTCCCCGTTTTGATTGGTGGTGGTTTCTGTAATAGTCTCTGTCTGTTACAAAGAGAAGTTTCCTTGCTGAAGGTTGAGAGTTATGATTATCTATTATCTAAGGACAAATACTTGAAATGTAGTTAGGAATTCTGTTTGAATATTAAAGTTTCCACAAATTAAAAAAATATTTATCTACACAAATACAGAAAACTCACAGAATTTCAAATATATGAGACCAGAAATATCCCACAGCACTAAGTGTACAGAACAAAAAAGTGTATTGAAAGCCGCANTTAGCAGTCTGTGTTGTGTGTGGTATACCCAGAGAATCGACAACAAAAGGTTTTCAGAAGTAGACGCTAGGCAACCAACCCTAATGGTATTGTTGTGCCAGGGAAATGATAGTGAGCCCCCAAAACACACACAGGAACCAATCTGATGCAACTCAAAGCAGGGTCTTCATTCTATTAGTGCTAGCTTGGGCCCCCCCCCCAACACACCACTGTCACACAGGACAATTTTGGTGGTGGGGGAGTCCCGAATGTCTATTGGGGCAAAGCTTTATAGTAAGCAGCAACCAGGGAATACGTGTGCAAGCATCTAATTGGAAAGCTCCTGTGGCCTTTAACATAATTGGCTGGTGCTGGGAGTCATATCATAAACTTAACTTCTGCTCCCCTCTGCATTGGTGGTCGTTAGGCAAGGGGTGGGCTTGTAACCTGGGGTGCAGGTTTGTTGGGGGAATAACCAGGAGACACTGGTCTTGTTGGGGAGGGGGGTGTGTAACCTGGAAACTCTGCTCTTGTTGGGGATTAGCCTAGAGACTGGAGCTAGGCTCAGGTTCTGTTGTGGAAAACTTGGAAACTAATGCTAGATACCAGCCTGTTCGTCTACCTAAGTTCAAACTTAGGTCAGATTCTCTAAAATGGAGCCTGAATTTAAAAGCACCTCAGTATCTCCATCTTTCGCATGTCTTACAGGTGTTGAGTTAATTGAAGTCAAAAAATATGATTAAAATAGTGCTTGATGAGTTAGTTGCATCACAGAAGTCGCCCTGCACTTGTAGAAAAAGAAAAGAAAAGAAAAGAAAGAAAGAAAGAAAGAAAGAAAGAAAGAAAGAAAGAAAGAAAGTCAACAGTAGCAAAATTACAGTTATTAAGTAGTAATAAAATAATTTTATGATTGGGGGTCACCACATCATGAGGAACTGAATTAAAGGGTCACAGAATTAGAAAGGTTGAGAGCCACTGTTCGAGAGTCTGCTGCAAATGCATATCCCAGGTGGGCCATGTTCTTCAGGACCCAGTATCATCCATGAGTCATCTGGTTTTGTCTTTCTGCTTCCCTCTTCATCCTTTTTTTTTCTTTTCCCAAAAAGGCATTTTCAAATACAAACCACCAATCCAGAGTTCTAACCACCACATGCAGAAAATTTCATGATTCAGAACACTATACATCTGCCCTACGTACCCCTGGCCCGAGTGTTAAAAAAGCTAGCAAGATTCTCAATGACTCAGAGTTTCCTGAGCTGCTCACACTAATTACTGTTAAGGCATTTAATCTGTTTTACTTGTCACTTAACATAGAAAGCACAATACATGTGTTTTCCACAGGTCACCTTCTCCCTTCATTTTGTGACTACCCCTGATAATGTCCTGCATGCCCCCTCAAGCCATAGTGAGTACTCTTTAGTGTGAGTACTCATAGTGTTTTCTTTAAATCTGTAACAATGACAAACAAAAAACAAACAAACAAACAAACAAAAAAATCTTTCAGCAACAGTCATGTCTTCATCTCTTGGCCTAACTGTGGGGGGTTAAATAAAAATGGCCAGCATAGGTTCATAGGGAGTGGCACTGCTAGGAAGTGTGGCCTTGTTAGAGTAGGTGTGGCCTTATTGGAGGAAGTATGACTCTAGAGGTGGGCTTTGAGGTCTCCTGTGCTCAAGCTACACTCAGTGTGGCACACAGTCTCCTTCTGCTGCCTTTGGATCCAGATGTAGAGCTCTCGGCTCCTTCTCCAGTATCATGTCTCCGTGCATACCACTATGCTTCCACTATGATGAAATGGACTAAACCTCTGAAATGGTAAGCCAGCACCAACTAAACACTCCTTTATATAAGAGTGGCTGCGGTCATGATGTTTCTTCACAGCAATAGACACCCTAAGACACTAACTGTACCTAAATAATGTTAAACAAGTCTGTGCTTAAGAAGCTACACATGCATTTAGGGCTTAGTTTTCAATATGCCTTTACATATGTGCCAATGTGTTTTACAATGTGCCTTTGATCATTTCATTAATCTTCTGAATGAAGTGGTTGAACTGTGGCTACTCATCAGCAGAGAAGGCACAAAAACATGAAGTTGTCCAGGGCCGTGTGAACGTGTTTGATGCCCCGATCTTCCCCATGGGTGCAGAGTTTCTGCTAGAAGCAGCTGTCTCTGAGAGAGACAAAACAAATAAGAGCTTTTGTAGTTGCCCTTGGAAATCAAGACAGTCTGAAGGTGGCATATCTAATTAATGGAATTATGAACTAAATATAATAAATTAAATTAATTGGATAAAGGTTGTTCTTTTTCAGGAAGTAGCAAATAAAATATTAATGAATGGATTATTAGTAAATGATAATGACTCATGCAATTAAAATCATCTAGGTACATAATAAACTCATGATTTAAAGAAAGTCCTTCCAAGTTGTTCCCTAAAATACTTAATTTTTCCAGGGTAGTGGTATTAATTTGACTCACTTAATGAGTAAAATCATATATATATATATATATATATATATATATATATATATATATATATATATATAT